>JAQIWO010000232.1:0-17417 GCA_034695405.1 Entomobrya muscorum
CCCATTAAGTCATGATTTACATTCTGTGTATTGTACTGCAAATAAAGCCAAACAATATATGTACCAAGCTTCTGATTTCTAATATTATTCTCATCCATTGCATTCATTATTGTGCTTTGTGCTCATAAAGGCTTGTATGCTTTTGGATATCATATTTGTTCACAAACATATCAAAGGAACTGCATACTTCTATATTTACGCTACGCGTGTGTGTACATCAGTACAGCAGAGAGCAGTGTAATTTTGTGCCATGACTGCTTTTGTGGTTTACTCATGCTGACAAACAAGGCGTATCATCTTTTTTACAGCGTATTTTACAGTAGATCATGTATTCAGATGGGAGTAAACTAATGTACAAGTGTCTAGATGATGTTTTCTGCTGACTTGTGTGCTAATATGCAGAGGAGAATATGGATTCATCAGATTCCCAGATTTACAAACCGTGCTACGCTGTTGAAGATGTAAAAGAAAAAGGAGTTACTGTCATCTCAATAAAGAGATTCACTCTTTTACAAATAATTATTGTACATTTACAAGCAAATAATATAATATTATTATTATTAACTCTAAACTAGGGTTAATGTAATCAGCCAATGATTAGTCATCCTTCACATCACGTCTGTTGCTCTTTGCACTGGATTTTCTCAAACGTAATGAGCTGAGTAGACGGTTTAGTTAAAGGATTCTAGTTTTTCTTTAATATCCCGAAAGTACAGGGAAATTTTTGATATTTTGATAACATCAGAACAACACGAGTTTTTTATTATTATTTTCTGTGTGCGTTTCATGTGTGAGTAAATCTTATTCTTAAACCGATAAGGTACATTTTCAATGAAAACAAAGACCTTTTTGTGTTACGAAAAACAACTTATTTTTTGGGTAAAATTCACGTATAAACAGTATTGCAATTCTTGTAATTTGTGCTTTTAGTAGGCTTCACTCACAGTAACCTCATTTTAGACTGTCTTTAGGGTGTAGGAATTATCTAGCCAATTTATGGACCAGTGATTAAAGCGTTAAAAGTGGTAAACGCCTCTAACAACCAAAAAGACCTCTGTTGTGATGAATGCTTTTGATGGGCAATTTTCAGTTGAGTTTCGCAATTTAGCAACGAGCACTTGGTATTGCAAAATCTGCTGGAGGGATTCATATAATTCATCGTACACGCTTAACAGTTTCATTAATGACATCTAGGCTGACAATGAGTCAATGATCTGATTTAAACCTGAACAAGAATTAGGAAGTGCAGAATTGCAAATTAAACGAAGAATTCCACCTCAATCTATTCTTCTATTTCTTGGAATATATATTTTTATCTTTTGTTTCTGTAAGGATTAAAGAATTCACTATTGGTTGTCTGCAGGTAATTTTGTATACCATAATAATAGTTTCTAAAGGAATATAATGTGGTTAATTTCTTTTCTCAGGAAATTCTCGTGAGTCCATAAGACACACCATAGCATCAACTAACTTGTTCAACTACTTCGCAACGCCATTGCATGAATTAACGTCATTAAACAACATCATTCATTTGTGAAAAGCAGACGGATGTTCACTTTAGACCTGAAACAGTAGGTCAAAGTTGACGAGTGCATGTTGTATCGTGCCAAACTGGCTGATGAGCTAAAAAATAACAGTGGTCTACAGACAGAATCTATATCAAAATGGTTGATAGATTGGGTATGAAATTATTTACTGTTTTTGTAGCATTTACTTGAATAGTGTATTATGTACCGCACTCAGATATTTGACCCTCATTTTTCCATTTGATATGACAGTAAACAGTGAGGCTAATGCAAGACGAATTGCGGCAGTTGAAAGCTGCTTTGGCAGCTCAGGACAGGTATGTATTATGCCATGGACTAATTTTAATCATTGATTTTTGAGTAATGAATGTATGTTTTGAGGATGTTAATTTTGTTCAATTCACTAGCCATTGGCTGTCCCTGGAAGAGTTTTAGTTGGAGAAGGAATTCTCACGAAAATGTGTCGCAAAAAGCCAAAACCTCGTCAGTTCTTCCTATTCAACGATACTCTTGTTTATGGAAATATTGTCATAAACAAAAAGAAAGTAAGTCCCGTCCCGTCTACACACCAATTTGTTAATATATTATTATGTGCATGTGCACCAATTTTCAATTACGGCTATTTTTCATTGTAGTACAACAAACAACATATTATTCCTTTGGAACAAGTCAAATTAGAATCGTTAGAAGACGACGGACGTAAGTTAGGGATACTAAAATTGCATTGATCAAAACACAAATTTTTTAGGCTTACCATGCGTAATTAATGCTGTACTTTTATTTTCTAGTTTTAAAGAACGGCTGGGTTATAAAAACTTCAACTAAAAGTTTTGCAGTTTATGCCGCCACTCCCACTGAAAAGGGTGAATGGATGGCACACATTCAAAGGTGCGTATCTGATCTTTTAAAGAAAAGTGGTAAAAAACCTGCGGAACAACACGCTGCTGTCTGGGTTCCAGATTCGGAAGCACCTGTTTGCCAAGTCTGCCGAAATCAATTTACTTTTGTTAATAGAAGGGTATGTACATTTAAAAAAAATGTGATTTTCAACTTAATAACCCGTGCAGTGGAAACATGCTAACTTGTACCAATAAAGCTTTGTTAACCAAATCTTCACGTGTCTGTATCCAGCACCATTGCAGAAAGTGTGGCGCCGTGATATGTGGGAATTGCTCCAAAAATCGTGCTCTGTTACCGAACCAAAGTAAGAAACCTCTCCGTGTTTGCGATCCGTGTCATAACTCCGTGTCAGGAAAAAGTCAAGACGGCAATCAAAACACTTGGTCTGGAAATGCCGATTCAAGTGGTGAAGACGACTCGGATGAGGAAGGTGAAGAAAATCCAAGTTGGTCTTCTGCACCAAAATTTTATCATGGATCCAATCAGTTGAGTTACAGAAACTAATAAAAATATATACGTACACACCTATGCAAATGATCCTGAAAAAATAAGACTTTTACTATATATTCACTGAGAAACTCTAAGACAGACACATCGAATGTTCTTAGCGCATAATATATACATTACACACATGCTCATAAGTTTAACTCTTATTTCTCACATGAAGATGAGTACCACACCGCAACTACCAACAATGAGAAGTACAATACAAGCTGCGCGTGAACATTTGGAGCAAACACACTCTAATTGGAACAAAAGCCAGAAACTGTAGAAAGCAGGGCCAAATTACGTGTTTAAAAAAATTCACTAGAAATGAAACATGGGGTGCAATCTGTAAATTAATCTATCCAGGAATTTAAACCAATTTTTACTTAAAAATTATTTATGAAAGACGATATGCGATTCCAAAAAACCGTAATATGTAACTACACTATATGAACACACGTATAATATAGTTTCATGTGTAAAATTTGTTTTTATACAATGAGGAACTGAAAAGAACTTACCTTCATCATATAATTATTAGAAAACGAAAACTCCGACCGATATAATATTTTTAATCTTTGTATATTGACAACTGTTGAGAGGGACTTGACTTTTACATTTTTATTGTATTTTTTAAATATTCAAATGTTTCTTAGGTCAAACACTCTCAGTAAATCGTAATATTTCGCACAGCATTCGCACAGTATTATGTTAATTCACATGAACACGGGATGAACATTTTGTATTCAATACTTGAAACCGAGAAGTAACAAAAAATTCGAACTGTTGAAGGAGTAACTCCACTAACGTGTCTATTTAGCAAGCAGCATAATAATTATTTTTGCATTTTGGATATGTATTGATCCCGAAAACTAAGTTTCCATAAATAAATAAATCGGGTTACCTACCTTATTGAAATGATAGTGGCTTCAATATACAAAGAAATTTATTAAGACATAGATTACGAAAACGAAAAACTGTTTAAAGACGACGACTATTTTAAAACTGACGAGGAGTTATGAGCTGAAGCTTTCAAACTAGTAAAAGCAACGTAGAAATTCACTACAGTTTATTTGTAGTCACTGGGCGTTGGCCACTTGTTCAACTACGTGGCAAGTCGATCAGGCTTCGTGGCTTATTTTGTTATTTGTAAATTGTTGGATATGCTCAGCCTATCATCCTTTTAGTTTCTTCATGCTTGTAATCATTTTTTTTTAAATTAACAACATGAATTTAGTTTTTTTGCACGCTACTGACAAGGGAAGGTTTCAAGGTGTAATCATAGCATTTTGGTATGCGAATGTTTTCTAAACTGTTTATGTGTTCTGAAGAAAAAATTGGGCATTAAAATGTGTGTGACATTTGACACATGAAGTTCTTTGGCTGGTTAGCACTACTACAATATCTACTTTTAGACAATTGCTTCTTATCACTCAGATCTGGACTAATGTGCAATTACTGTAAATTAAACAGCGCTCAATCCAACCAGGTCATTTGGATGCGTTAAACTTACAATTGGCATTGGATAATTGGGTTGTTTTCATTCGATGCAGTCAACGGTCCAAAAATACATTTAAAAAAAAGGACCGCATAGGGAATTTGAAGGCTCACGCTCAAACATTTCCTGGCCAAAAAATTATGCCAGAAGTTCCGTTTGGAATGCCGTTAAAATTACAACAATTTGAATCTGTATCTTTCACGTTTACAATAGAAATATATCTGTATATCTAGATATTTACATGGACGTAGATAAATATTTCTCTAAAACCCACACGACAGCCATAAAACTTGCATATTTTGGATTATTTCGGTAGAAAAGTGAAATAACCGTGTCGCTGGCTATTTTTGTTTGTAAGCCTAAATAGAAAATATTTCACGTTTAAATTTGTCAGTGGTAGTCTGGATAGATAGATACATGATAGATCATTTATATCAGTGCTGTTTCCCACGAACACTTTTCAAACTGCTTTCTTTTGCTATTTTCCCTATACATTGCTATTTTCGTCCCACGAAATTAAAAATAGCAAAGTTGCAAATTCGAAATAGCAAAGAGAAAAGTGCAAAGTTGCAAAGTGAAAACTTTCAACGTTTTTGAAATTTCGTCCCACGAACCGCCCTTTTCTTTCATTAAATTTCAAAGTTTTCAAAATTTCTGCTACATTTTGCAGGGTCATATGTCACCTTGCTAAGTTATATTTTTCGATTTAGTCTTCGTTTACACATCGATTTTTACCAATTAACTTAAATTGCATCAAAGGAAATAGCAAGTTTTGAAGGCTCAAATAGTTTTAATATTTGTGGCTTAATTTCCAGTGGTTAGTGTTAATTATTTTTTTTATAAATTATTGTCACATTAGAAGTATGGAAGTAGTTGAAGGTTCCAGTGATGAGGAGGAGGAGATTATCTTTACATCAAGTGTGAAAAAATATTACCGAAAGCGAATCAACTTTTCCACGCTCACTACGTCTGAGTTCATCGAAAGATTTCGATTGCGACCATCTGAGGCCGAATCAGTACTCAGAATCATTGGTCCTCATCTTGTACACAAAACTGGAAAAAATTTCGCCCTCTCCCCACAGCAGCAATTTTTGTTGACGCTACGATGGATGGCTCTTGGAACTACGCTAATTGGTGTTGCTGACATGCATGGAGTTGGAAAATCAACGGTACAGAGAGCACTTAAATGCGTCGTCCAGCTTATCGTCACCAAGATGTCTCCATTTGTAATTCGTTGGCCGACCGACTGTACTGGAATAGCTCTTGAATTTTTAAGAAAAGGAGGCTTCCCGAGTGTGTGTGGCGCGGTGGATGGAACACTAGTTCCATTAATTGCCCCCAGTCATTACGAGGAACAGTACGTTAATCGACATGGAACGCACTCCCTCAATACAATGGTAATTAGCGGTCCTGACTACATGTTCTACTACATCAATGCAAGATTTCCTGGCTTTGTCCATGATTCTAGAGTTCTACGGGCTTCAAAAATCTCTGATAAGTTTGCGAGTGGGTGGCGTCCATTCCCAGGAGCCGTCTTATTAGGTACACAAATAATAGCTTATTTTGGAGTCTAAAACATTATTTGCCACTAATTCCTAACAAAATTTGTAATTCAATTTAATTTTAATAAATTGATAGGTGATTCCGGTTACGGATTGAAGCCATGGTTGATTCCACCCCTCCGGTCGAATCCCCACGACCCAAAAGAGCAACGGTTCAATGCAGCCCACAAATGTACTCGGAGGATTGTTGAGAATTCCATTGGAATTTTAAAGAACCGGTTTATGGTTCTAAAGTACATGCGTGTGCCTCCGGAATTCGCAGCTCTTGTCGTTTTGGCTTGCGCAACACTGCATAATGTTGCTAGGAAAGGGGACTTCATGATTGAAGTTCAACTGGAGGAAAATGAAGGTGGCATAAACAACCCTGAGGAAGTAGTAGACGATTCAGCTAGGCGAAAGTTGGAAGAACTATTGGCCTTTTTCTAAACTTATTTGATGTCAATGCGTATATGAATTATATTATTATAAGTATAGTATGCTAATTTTTTATGCTTTTTATACTTATTACTAAATTGAATAATAATTTTCATAACATTTCTGTAAGCATTGCTTTCCTGAATAATTTTAGTTTATTTTAAAACCTCGAAATAAGATTTTTGCTTTGATTTTGAATAATTTAAAATAATTACTTCTGTACAGTTAACTACTATTAGCTTTATTGTTCCGCGTTTACAAATTCGAATAAACCTTTACTGCGGCTGTTAGATGAAATTCACATTACGGTACAAGCACTCTGGCTAAGACATTTTATTCATTTATTACACATTCTAAATAATTCAATGAATCTAGTTGACAGTTGCATATTCGACATCGTAAGGTACAATTCCTTCAGTTAAAGTTGACCCGACAACACCTAACTCCTTTTCAAGCTTCCAGTTTTGTAGCTTCAAGTTGTACTCTTGTTGGCGTGTTAAATCCGTCTGCGCCTTCCATTTTTCTTGCAAAATGGATTCCTTCTCACTGTTATCTAAGCGTTTAGTAGTGAACGCAAATGACATCCCGGAACCTCGCTTTCTGGAAGTTTTAGATGGTCTCGCGCCACTGCTGTTCTCTTTTCCTCCGGTGTTATTCAAAGGCTCTGGGTTGGGAATCGTAGAGCCTGGATCACCCTGAGCGATTGGATCGGGGATTCCTGCTGTTGGGGCATCATCCAAATCAAGAAGTTCGAAACTGGTGTGGGCGTCATCGCCGTTACCGTCTTCTGCCGCATCTCCAACTTCCCCAACCGGTAGACCACTAACCCCAGGAGAGTCTTTTCCTATGATGTCATGAATAGCGTGATCCACCTCCGTGAGCACACTTCGTCTGCCACCTCCTGTTCCGGTCTTCCCTGCATTGTCTCGTTTTTCTAAAGTTCGAGATTTCCAAACACCAAAAACGCTGTCTCGAACGAACTGCCAATCACGTTCCGCGGACACAATGTTCCAGCTTTTTGCTTTCTCCAACAGATCTTCCCATGCGTCGCGTTTAAGGTCATTTTCGATGACATTCGAAAACTTGCCGAAAAGGATATCCTTCTTTAGCTTCACTGCCTCCAGAAACGCCAATTTAGTCTCATTGCCGGGCCTTCTCCTTGGAGCGGAAAACCTAACCTTTGGAATCTTATCTGCTTTTCCTCCTACCATTCTGATTTATGATTAATAACAGCTGTTTTACTGGCAGCCTTACTAAAGCCAAATAAAATTACTAAATTCTTAATTGGGATTAAGTTTAACTAGTAGTTAATTTATAAAAGCTAAACTAACAAGGAGTAATAAATAGAAGACACTTAGATGGTGAAGATGAGCACAAGTCCAAAAGTTGTAAGATTGCGTCAATACTAGCAGCTGGCAGCAGCCAGTCAAACTTTGCAATGGCTGCAAAGTTTGCGGGATTTTGAAAATTTGAAAAGTGTACAGTGAAAAGTTACTTATTTTTCGTGGGACGAAAATGCTTTGCACTTTTCAAACTTTGAAATTTCGAATAGCAATGCAAAGCAAATAGTAATGTATTTTGTGGGAAACAGTACAGATCTTTAAAATGAAAAATTGAAATGAAATAACACAAAATTTTGTTTCCTTGTAAGCTTCAGAAAAGAAAATTTAATTTGCTTCCAATCGCTTACGTAAAATGTTTTTCTGGCCAACAGAGGCAAAAAAAATTATTTCAAGAAGCGTGGAAATAATTGAATTTTTAATGTTGGGAAAACCGAAGGAATAAAAAAAATATTTTTTTCAACCACAACGTTTCCTACAAAAAATCATGCACTAAATAAAAAAGTTTACACAAATACAATAAAATAAACTGCAAAAATATTAAGTTGATACTTTTTATCATTTAAATATAAAAACAAAGACTAATTGTTAATTGATAAACAAAACAAAAAACTCATGACTTGATGTTCTATACATATATGAATTGTGTATTTCAATCTGCTGACACCCAACACAAAATTCTTTGCACATAATCTGCATCTTTAAGCCTCACCAGTACACTTTTTTAGCAAGAAAGAATGCCAGACTACTGATTAGCTCAAAATTAGTCCGCAGCGACAGGAAAATGATTTTCTCAACTGTAAGTTGAAATAAGCTTATTTATAATTATTTGCGACTGTGGAGTACCACAGAAGTTGCTGCTGCCCTGCATGCGACGGTGGCAATAAAATGGCGGAGTTTATTATTTCTCTGAAATTGAGCGTGTTTTGATAAGGATGATATTTATTTGTATCTACATTTGTCCTATTAAACTGACCAGATATATTGAAATGAAATTAATGCGTGCTAAAATTAGAATTGAGCATGAGCAGATTTTTCGTTAGCCATTCAACTAAACTCTGCGTCATTTTTACGGAAGAGTATCACATAATAGTGCTAGCTCGAGATTGAAAGTTGGAAAATTCGTTTTAGTTTCTTTTTTTGCACTGAATCTCTCCAATCAATTCTAGAAATTTACAGCAAAAACTAATCAACACGATCCTGGGATCCTCTCGCAATATTTTTCATTATTTTAATTTTGTTTCGTTTGTGTCAGTTCAATTTGCTCGGCTTTCAAACAGGGTCACGTTACCATAATTGGTGGTGAAACTGAATCACAAACCGCCGTAATTCTGTACATGCTCCTTTACAAAGAAAATCACTTTCGACAAAAGTGGGGAGAGCAACCCTAGCCAACTTTTGCCTGTAAGAATTCAAGATTTTTCTAGTACATTTTGGGCATAAAGAAGAAGCACATTCTGTGGCTGTGGAAACACTTGCTTATTGCGACACATTATAGGAATAAATTATAAAAAACCTCGAAAACCCTATTCGTAGCCTGATATCAAGATATCT
The DNA here is from genome assembly GCA_034695405.1 of Entomobrya muscorum. Classification (NCBI taxonomy): domain Eukaryota; kingdom Metazoa; phylum Arthropoda; class Collembola; order Entomobryomorpha; family Entomobryidae; genus Entomobrya; species Entomobrya muscorum. The sequence continues at coordinate 9,281 of JAQIWO010000232.1, forward strand.
ATCCTTTTTACAGGTTTTGCCACTGAATGACATATTTTATAAAATTTTAAAAGCTAAAGTAACAAGAATTTTTTTTCCAGAAAATTCTTGGCTACCTCTATTTCTTTCCTAATTAGGTTGACAGCACTACCTATTATATTAAATTAGTTTATTATATGAGCGTGAGTATGATATATAATGAAGCGATATGGTAGCAGAAAAGGGATTGTTTCTATCCCTTCGGGTTTTCCCCGACATTAAAAATTCAATTATTTTCATCCTGCTTGAGCTAATTGTTTTGCCTCAGTTGGCCAGAAAAACATATTATGTGAACGATCAAAAGGAAGATAAATTTGTTTTCAAACCTTACAAGGAAACCATTTTATGTGGAATTTCGGATGTAGGATCTCATACAGCAATCATGTTTAAAATAGATTACTACTGAGCAATTTAAAATAGGACTTTTATCCCGGAGGGTTTACAAGCAAATTCGCTGCATTATTGGCGTTGTCTTGGAAATTGACCTAACATTGTTCAAGATTTTCTAAAACAAATAAATCCTAAAATAATATACGGCTTTCGTGTGATCAAGGTATCTATAACTAAAAAAATATGCAAATTGGCCCAGAGAGAAGTGGAGCGGAACAATAACAACAGCTTGATTAGATTAGATGCTTTACAAGCGGTCATTAACTTTGGAACTTCATGTGTTAAATATACCAGAACAGTAAGTGGGAAATGGAAAAAAAATTGGATAAAAATGAAATAACATGATTGCTTTCACCTTGCCCTTTTCCCAGTTCCCTTCCGTACCAGTGGAGTCTTATCTTGTGGTCAGTAAGTTAGAGTCCCTTGATAAAAGGGGCGAGACAAAAGTCGCAGTTTTGTAAATCTGGTTAGCTTCGACCGGCATATCCAGTAGTTGTCCAGCGGTTCACCAGAGCGCCCCACAGGGCTGCGGCCAGCATTAAATCTATTTATTTCTGATCAACACTTTGAGAATATTCACATTCATTTCTGTATTGTATGGCTATCGGTCATAAAAAAACTTCTTCAGTCCCACTACATGGTCTTATAAGAATTATAGAATCACATTTCCTATCTTAGATGTTAGTATTTGTAATCTTTGAATATTGACTATTGTTGAGAGGGATTTTGTTTTACGATTTTAGTATTAATAATATTTTTTATATATGCCACTTTTCTAAACCAGTTTACTTGATTTTCTGTTTGTAAACTGAAATGACAATACGAGCACTGTGGTAAGTTAGCTCCTCAACAAACAATATGAATAGGTCTTAGGTCAAACACTCCCAGTAAATCGTAATATTTCGCACAGCAATCGCACGGTATTATGTTTATTCACATGCACACGGGAAATCTTTTATTCAATACTTGAAACCGAGAAGTAATTCAAAAGTCGAACTGTTGAAAGAGTAACTCCACTGACGTGTTTTTTTTAGCAAGCAGCATCCTGTATCTAAATTGTTTTTTAAATATATATTGATCCCGAAAACTAAGTTTCAAGAAATAAATAAATCCAAATACGTACCTTATTGAAATGATCCTGGCTTCAAAATAAAAAGAAATTTATTAAGACAAATCAAGATTAGTACAAGGCGAAAAAGCAGTTTAAAGACGACGACTGTTTTAAAAACTGACGTGGAGTTATGAGCTGAAGCTTTGAAACTAGAAAAACAACGCAAAAATTTAACACAGTTAACTTGTAGTCACTGGGCGTTGGCCAGTTGTTCAACTACGTGGCAAGTCAAGCTGGCTTCGTGGCTTTTTTTGTTATTTAGCATCAGCTGGATATATTTGGCTTATCATCCTTCTAGTTTCTTAAAGCTTGTAATGATTTTTTAAATCGACAACATGAAACTAGTGTTTTTGCACGTAACTGACAAGGTAAGGTTTCAAGGTGTTATCTCAGTATTTTGGTATGCGAATGTTTTGTAAACTGCTTGTGTGTTCTACAAAAAAAATTGTTGATTTTTGTTGTAAGCCAAAAGAAAATATTTCACATTTAAAGTTGTCAGTGGTAATCTGGAGAGCTATATTATATTCCATATGAAAAAATGAAATGAAATTACACAAAAATTTGTTTCCTTGTAAGCTTTAAAAAAGAAAATTTATTTAGCTTCCAAGCGCTGACGTAAAATGTTTTTCTGGCCCACAGAGGCAAAAACAATTAATTCAAGCAGCTTGTCAATAATATAACTTTTTATATTGGGAAACCAAGGGAATAAGAAAAATATAGTTTTTTCAACCACAACACTTCCTACTAAAAAGCATACACCAAATAAAAAAGTTTACACACATGCAATAAAATAAACTACAACCGTAGGTAAGTTGGTCATTTTTATCGTTTAAATATATGTATACAAATTCGAAGTGTTAATTGATAAACAAAAACAAAAGACTCATGACTCATTTCTCAATTTACTCCGAGCTAACTCATTTCTGACTCTATTTATGAATCGAATTATGGGTTCCTAACGTATTATATGGCAACTTCATATCACAATAAGCCTTTCAGTTTTAAATTTTACAAGTCAGTCAAGCATTTCCGGAGATACGAAGATTTAAAAAAAACTTTGTAAAATAAACTTGTGAGAAATAACTCAGAAATGAGTCAGCGCGGAGTAAATCAAAATCTTGACATTTGAAAGGGCGCAGCTCCTGATGCTGACCTCCCACCATGACCTAAATGTTATCAAAATGATCCCCATAAGCTAAATAATAAACCTGCTTTAGTTTTGTGTCAGTGAGTACCTCCAGAGTAAAAATGCCAAAATGGTCGAAAGCCCCCGAGTTGCACTTTTAGCCAGCACGTCTAGAGGCCGCCCATAGGCCGTGCTCTAGACATGTCAGCAAAAAGTGCATCTCGAGCAATTTCTGAGGATTTTGGCATTTTTACTTTGAACGTAGCCAGGGACTCTAAACTAAAACAGTCACATTAATTAGCTGATGGGAATCATTTTGATAACATGTGCGTCAATATGGGAGGTCAGCTTCAGGAGCTACGCCCTCCCAAAGGTCAACATTCTTATTTACTCCGCGCTAACTCATTTCTGGATTTACTCATTTTCAATGACTCGAGTGAATGTATCATCATCATGACACTACATTTACTTCCTTTGTAAACATTTTAGGAAAGACCAAATGATAATCGAGGTTTCTACAGGGGTCGTGGGGAAGGCTGTTCCCACGGGGCAAGTTTTGGGGGTGACGTGAACGGATGTGAGATCCAATCTCGAAATAAGTACAGACACACAGGTGACATTTGAGAATCTGCTATTAAAATGCGATAAAACAAAAAAAAATCAAAAGAATTGTGCCATTCTAGTTTTGAACAATGAAAAATTTAACTACTGACAATGGAAATTAAGGATGTGTCAACACAGCTTTAAATGTTAAATTATAATTTTCTTGTTTTGGCATAAAATATTTATTTATTCCGTAGAAAATGGATTACATGAAATTAGAAAATATGACTATAAACTAAATTATTTATTTGGATTTGTAATGAAGACATAAAATAAGGTATACTCGTAGTGCTTGTTTCAAATATTTCAAACTACGACAACCAGGACAAGGCGGAAAGTGTTCGGAATGTGTAGCCTCCACGTGAGAGAAGAGCTCCAGTCTTGATCGGAAACTTGTCAGTTGGTCATTGAGATGGCTTCTCGATTTAGTGTTCAGTTGAGAAGGGGGACATCGCATACAGAAGAATGGGTGTTGGCAGCTTCCTCCTGTCTGATCCTCCAAAGGGGGAGGTGGTGGGTCTTTCGGTTTCTGAGCATTCTGGTAGTGCTGGAAAAGTTCCAGTGGAGACAGGCCCACGTCCCAGCATTTCGGGCATTTCCAGCATTTTTTGGGAGTGGGCGGAGCAAATGTGAGCTCGGAGCTGAGTGTCTTCTGGAAAGGTGGAAGGACAGTGCGAACACTGCATCGAAACGACTGGAGGTGAAGTGCTCCCTCTCGGAATTCCAATAATGGGTGGAGAGCTCTCTGGAATACAGGGTGGTGCACGTGTCGGAGGTGACGCCTTAGAAGATCTCTGCGCCAATAACTTTCCCCGCAAATTGAGCAGAAAAATGTGGAGGCCTGCTTTGCGTCTGCCGGCGCCTTAATCTCTGGTACAGCGTTGCCCGCATCGTCGGAGGATAAAACAGCCTGGACTGAGCTCACAGTCTCAACTCCCAATTTCCCAGAAGAGCACCCAAAACATCCAGGAAACTTCCTAACTCATTTTTTTCGGGTTTCCTTCCAATTTGGCAAAGCAAGATGCAGTTGCTGCCACTGTGATAAGAATGCATCGCCAAATTTCTGGCGTAAATGGATGAATGAATATATACTTATCTTAGTTTTTGTATCTAATTTTAAAGTTTGAAAGAAAATTTTTGAATAGCTAGGCAACTTATTTTTATACATACTTTTAACTACAAACTAGTTTACAGTTCACGCTTTAATTTTTGGGACGTGGTCGAACATTTCCGAGCTTTGCTGATTGTGGACCTCTTTGACGTCGCCTTTCATCTTGTGCTCCCACGGAGGACACTATTTCTCTCATTTGAATGCAATTAGTGCCCATGTCTTCGTCGTAATTGCTTGACTCATCTGAATCCCAGACGCGACTCAGAAAAAGAGACCTTTGGGGAGTAATGCATTCCAGGCGAGCATCCGTCGCGTCATCAAAGTCGTGTTTCAGAATCCTCAAAGTGGTTGTGAAAACATTCGAGAAAGGATGCTTTGGAATAATGTTTCGGAAGCTCCCCTTGTCAGCAGCGTGCTAATGGGCTAAAATATAATATTGTAAAAATAATATAATAATGTTGCTTTAAAAAATAAATACAAACCTCAGGAAGCTGAAATTATTCTTACAATTTGTTGACCGTAGATTTGTATTTACTGAAATAGTTTGAATTGGTTTTTTAATGTTTTTTAATATTTTATCGTATCCTGCATTTTTGTATGATTTAATTTAATTTATAAACCATAATAAATAGCAAATATGTAGCCAAAGGAATAAAATATTTTTATATATTTAAAGTGTCTAAAGTATTGTGAAACAAAAAAAATGAAGATGCGGAGAAACATGAGAATAATGTAATGAGGTGATTGCACAACGTGTTAAAAAGAGCCTTTCAGAAATTCTCTCACAAAATGTAAATTGTATGCTGCTTCTGGTGTAAACTTTTAAACAACAAATAAGTTAAATACAATTGAGTTTGTTAAGCTATTTAAATACAAATGCCGCTGACAATCTTTCTATCTGATATCCCATATAAAATAAAACTTGCGGTTCCTTAGTGGTTCGTTCGCTCGGACGTAGCTCCAACGGACAACGGATTAATAGATCTCAAATAATTGTCCGGAACCTGTATTAAAATTTACGAAAGCACGTGCAAGTTTTGTTTAGGCATCTATTTGCAAAAGTTTGTTCGTTTTACATGATTAATATTTATCTACATTTTTAAATTTAAAATTCTATTAAGATGAAAGTCGCAAAACGATTAATGAATGGATTCATTAGCTGATGCTGGTGTCCATATTGATCTTAGCGTGTACATAGTGGCTACATGTGACAATTAGGATATTGAATTTGAATTTCTTGCTGAATCTAGAGAACACAAGATTTCCTACTAATAAATTTAACATTTCACTCCAATCTTTTAACCTCCTCGTCATTCTGTCCTTCAAGTGTTTTGGCAAGTATTACATTTGAGACTGCAGCAGATAGTAGTCGTCTTCCGGATGCAACTCTTTCTCTTATTTCTATGCGTTTAGTGTCTCTGCCGTCATCACTAGACTCGTCCGAATCGGAACAGCTTAGGAGAAAAACCGACTTCTGAGGAGACATTGAATCACTTAGATTTGGTGTTTCTGTGCTGCTGACTCGATTGGAATCCTTTGAGCATTGAGGTCGGGGCTCAGCGTCCAAATTCTGTTGTGATTGTGACGAAATTTTAAGAGATGATGCAGGACGTGAGAAGGCCTGTTTTGGACTTTTCAGTTTTGGCAAGGTAGCCTTTGTTATTGTTCTGAATTTCAAAAGTAAATCGTCGCTTTGAGAGCTCCATAAGAAACAGGACAGAGCTGAGAAGAAATAACGGGATCGAAAGGACGAGAAAGGCAGCGAAGCTTTCAAATCTGATCTGTTCTCCTGTTTTCACAATCGCGTTTGGGTTCGGATTCTCGATTTGAAGCCCACCATAATACCTAAACGCTCGACTTCTCCAATCCTCCCACTTGTTCATCAGGCCACTGCTAACTATTCGAGTATATGTCTGCGCGATCCAAATTCTGTTGACGGTGTAAATCTCCACAAAATGATATCGGGGAGCAAAAACGTCCGGCACAAAGTAGCACTCGGCGTGCGGGTATCCAAGAACCTTGACGATAACCTTTTTATATTCCAAAAGCTCATCAAAGTGATTGCTTTTTATCCGCAAAAAATAGGCACCGAGTAAATGTTGGGCCGTTTCAGTTCTATTAAGTGTTTTGTTGAGATGGTGAAAGCTGTTATTTAGATGTCTCGCTATTCCCCTCACCCGGAATTCGTGATAGTATATCTTCCATGGACTTAAACGCTGAATAGATTCCCAGAGAAACTCGTAGCCCGCCTCCAAAATTTCCTTCAGCGAGCCATACACCTTTGGTGGGTCAGGAACGGCGAGCATGTTAAACGTCCCGTTTCCATAAAATCCGCAAATAAGCATGCCAAAAATGCTGACACAAATGAACAGCTTCCGGTATCTGGATGGCGTTGATGAGATGGAGTTGCCGAAAAGAGAACCCGAAACATCCATGAGGTTTCCAACACTACTTCCGGAAGCTGCTTGCTCCAGTTTTTGAAAGCAGATGAAAGTCGCTGCGATTGTGACCAAGATAAGTAGCCAAATTTCCGGGGTAAATGGATCCAACCAAGCTGAGAAGTTAACAAACCCAACGGTTTTTGACGAGGAGTGTTTAAGGCAGTAGATCGGTTGAAATTGAGAGTGACCTGAGAAACTAAATCCCGTTTTCATCCAAAAATGCTGGGAAGTGCTTCTCCCGTAGTTAGTGTAAGTTATGTCGTTTTGGATGAACTGTCCAGTTAACTTGGTGTCTATTTTGTCTGCCTTGATTAGGTCATTCCCATTAACAAGATTAAAAGACATGTTGTGAGCGTTGGACAAGATAACAGTCGACATGACCTCCTTTGTGCAGACGTAAAAGTAGCTAGATCTGAAGAGCAGTTCAGGACAGCCATGAGTGTTGTTGACGTAGTTTTTATACAAAAGTGGATAGTTGATAACGACAACAGCATCAATTCTTCTAAAGTTTCCTAATCTAAATAGCCATCTATGCAGAGATCTCAAGTCATGGGAATGTTCAAAAAGCATGTCTTCAAAACTAAACCTGTTTGTTTGCTGGTGTGAAAGACAGTAGCCATTGCAATTAATCAAGTAATTTATTTGGGATGATTTGCGTCTGTCTGGCTGCCTGAGATAAAAAAGGATTTTTAGTGCTGGAAGGTTTCTTGTTGTGACAGAAAAAAGTTGGGTCGGATTGGGAGGCTGACCATTGTACCTGGCATGTGACTCTGTAAACACGAAAACCGTTGAAGGGTGCATTGCAAACTGGTAAAATGGACCAACATTGAAATGACCATTCCTCAAGACAAGATAAAAGGGCTGCGAATATTTGAAAGGAAAGTTATTATCAACTCTTTTGAAGTAATTTGGGAGATTCATGTATCGAGTTTTGTCCAGAGGAAAGCCACAGTCTCGGAGGTCAAACGAGTGAAAGTAGAGGTCGTACTTTCCTGGCTCTGTGGTAACTGACTTCAGCAGGTTTTTCAAAGTTTTTCTAAGCACTTCCGTTTGACAAGCACTTTCCTTGGCCTCACCAACAACGCTTATGACACAAACTAAAACGAAAGCACAAATTTTCAACGCCATTGAGAAGTGTAGGTTTAGAAACCAGCTTGCAATTAAGTCTAGTTGTTGCTTGTTTTAAAAGGCTGAATCCAGAAACACTGAGTGTCAGTGAATCTAGTCAAAGCAAATATTTTTAATGCGTTTATGGACATCTGGGCTTGTACGAACAATGCTTGAAAATGTCGATACGGTTCTTCCTTTAACGTAAGATTTATTTTACTCTGTGATAT
>JAQIWO010000233.1:0-17400 GCA_034695405.1 Entomobrya muscorum
TTTCTAGTTTATTTCCGTTTTATGAGTTTTAATTTAATGAATGCATTTTACGTATGATTTAAGGTCACGATGGCTGGCATTCAATCTTTGCTGGGCGGAACCTTTGCTGGAAATATTCAGAAGTTTCCGTTTCGCGACTGGTCTTTAGAAACAGCTACTGCGGAGGAATGGAAGAACCTGGAAATAATGTTTCGATCTCATTACATATTGTAAAATTAAGTAAATCCCTGTCTTCAGTGTTTAGTGCCATTTATCATATCCTTTCACCTTTCTGTTAACATGTTAATATTATTTCTTATTGTCGACTGATTTGAATATGTGAAGTAACTAGATTTGGGCAGAGTTTTACTAGCTGGTTGTATGCATTTTATAAAAAAAAAGTATTTGTAGATTTTTTAAATCACTGGCTTTAGGAGTTATTTTGTTATATTGTTATAATAACATAACAATATTGTTAGGAGTAAACTCTGTAGCAAAGTGGATAAAAAAGTGACACCTCATGATTCATGGAGTGACGTGAGAGTAAGATTTGTTGGTATGATTTTAACTCCAGTTTCACCTGTCAGGTTTATTGATCAATTTCATGTGGTCGTTTCTGATTTTTCTGCATGCATATGCATGCATATGTCAGCAAATCGTACATAGGTACATTTTTTAGTTGTTAATTATTAATAGTTATCTTAATTGTAAACTGTGTGATCTGTCACTGCCAAAAAGATATTGTTAGATTTACTTTACTTATGTATGTTATAATATAGGTAGTAACTTCCAAAAAATTCTTTGAGTTACATAATGCGGGGCACTATTTATTTTTTTAGTTATGGTAGTAATTCAATATAATTTAAATCAGGTTATCGTAATGCGTAGTACTGTTTTTGCTCACGAGCAAATGAAGTAGACGCGAATAAAATGAAGAAAAAAAACAACGAATGTAATAATACAAGATGTATATTTTCAAAACAATTTATATTCTGTCTGGAAAGTAATATATAGTAATAATAACCAATTAGATACTTACTTTACACTTATAAACATTATTAAACTACATATTTCCCTCCTGTCCCACTCTAATTAATTACACATCGTAAGTATAATGAATAAAGAGCTGGTAGTACTCACTAGCAGTAGAATATATCATCTTCCAAACCCAACCCAAAGGATTAGGATGAAGAAGCTATCTTTCAAAAGATACACTAATTCTTAAAATTATTTGAACAATCAGCGATGACCAAAGAAAACCAGCAAAATGAAGCGGTACGTTAACGCAGCAGTCACCGTTTTTGTTGTATCTTCATAAATGTTAACGGGGATTAAAAATGACAGTTGATAGTATAGTAGTTTCGACCATATTATATTGGTGCTCAATGGCTGATAGTTAATTAAATACTCTTTCAAAACTACATACTTGAAAAACGGATGCTGAGTGCTGAACGTTCATGAATGAAAAAATCACGGGGTTTGGAGTGCAGTGGAGGAATGATGTTCAATAAAAGTTATTTTCTATACTGCAATTGCAAGACTAGTTACAATTAATTGAGCAATTTTGGATAAATGTTTCATTTTGTGATTAGAATTTGGTGTTCACCAATTCACCATTTAGCTTTAACCAGACAATGCAAAGTCACACAATGCCCCTCTACGTAATATTCATGCACGCCCACCACAAAAATGTAAGCTTTCGTTGTTATATTCAGTGTTAAATGATTAATTAATATTAACAGATACGTTTTTTATTGCCCCGACCATTCCATTTAAATGTACTAAGAAAATAGCGCGATTTATTTTTGAAATGTATCTTTAGAAATGGTTATGGTATTCTACTGCTGTAGTGATATGACATGACATGACATGAAAACGTTGAGAAGAAGTAAAAATGTGTGGAGCCATTCGTACAACACGTTACGCGATTAAAATATTTCCACACCTGTTCCTCATTCCAGCACAATGTATTGAAGGCACTAATGGGTGCAGGCAGGCAAGCAGTTGGTTAAAAAGTCGGCAAGAGATTTAAAACGATTTACTGTGTGGTTTTGAGTTATGCTTAGTGACTTATGAATGACCCCTTATCACTTCCCTTTTTCGTTGGGATATCAGTTCAGTCCAAGTCCAGCAGTAAGTACAAAAACTTGGAGAAGCTCCAAACGCTGTACAGTAAGGCATCAACTTACCTATCCCAGGCGCCCAACAAGTTACAAAATCCCGAAAGACAATATATCCAAAATGAAGATTAGAGATCTAGTTTTACGTGAAATACAAAATAAGTCGATCCCAAGTACGAGATGAACCAAAACCGGTGACAAAAAAACGATTGTCACTATGTCTACGGGAAAATGCTTCAAAAAATAAATGCAATAAAATACAAAGAAAATATGAAAGTTTGAAAAATGTTCCGACACATATGACTTAGATTCTTATGTGCAAGCATAAGTATAAGGATAATCTAGTAATTATTAAGAGCATAGCCATCGCGTGTAAAAAATAATTTATTGGTTTTTTACACAGTACAGATGAAAGGTAGAGAGGGTTTGAAAGGTGTTGACGTTTGATAAAATCATATATTATTGTATTTTATGGTGTGAAATAATCAAAAGAAAACATTTTAAATAAATTTTTCTACATGTATTTTCAGCACTGATAAAATTATATAGCTGCAGCCATAATAAGCATTAAGCTACTATCGGAACATTTGACATGTAACATGAAATAAAACCAATTGAATATGTACTGTCAGCATGTACTTTTATATAATTTTGACGCATTTCTTTCGCTACATGTCATATTCGGGTTTTCATTTTCAGTTTCACCTGTGAGGAAGTTTGACAGAGGTTACAGTTACAACTTGCATAAGTTGCATACAAAATTATATACCTATGCAAAATTTTTACTTTTCCATATTACTATTATATCCATGTACTAAATATCTCCTAGAAAGACAATTAATATTAGTTAGAATCATAACGTCAATCTTTGACAATACCAAAAAACAAACCATTTTTTCTAAGACAGCAAGAGTAAGTCAATGATTCGTCGGACTGCAAACTCCTAAAATACTATTTGCGTCAATTTATCGATAAAATTTGCACTACCAAAATTAATTCGTACGGTGGGTAAAGACTGTATAATTCTTTGACGAGTACGAGACTTTGTAAATGAGTCATGACTTAACTTGAGCAAGCACCTTGATGATACACTGTGTATACTTCCACAAATACACAACAAAATGTTAATTACGATGGAAGCGTCGATAACCGAAATCCAAAAACTTGATTCTAGATACATATTATTGCTAGTGCTTTTCCGGCTAACTAAAATAAGAAAGCTAGCCATTTGCACGATTACAGCCCCGGTCAAGAGAGTGAATAAAATGAAGGAATGAATTTCGTTGAACGTGGTGCACAGCACTTGAATGTGGCGATACATGACGGCCACGCGCTGGAAAAGTCTATCCTTCAGTTGTGATTGAGATCCTATTTTTAAAACGGATTCAAATTTCCTAGAAGAAAAAAGTCAAAATGCAAATGGTTCCATGGTTTATTAACGGTCGAGACACATTTTACAGCTCTCACAACTTGAAAAAAAATTGTGCTTACCTTTCAAATTTGAACAATGCAAAGGACAAACACATTGTCATTATAATAATCTGAAGAACTGTTAAAGTTCCTGCCTTCAAAATTATCAGCCACAACCAATAATTACCCACTGCGGTGAAAATTTACCTTAAGAATTTTTGCAACTGCGGAATAAAGCAGAGTAAGGATGAAACCAAGTCGATCGCAAACCAAGCCCATGTGCCTGGTGGCCCTTTAAACAAAATAAATGCAATCGTCGGCACCAAAAACGATATCCCAGCCCAAACAGCCCAGCCCAGCACAATAGCTCCGGTGACTTGCACAATCCTGACAAAATGACAGCTTCATCAGTTGCAATTTTTGGCGATCCCATTGAGACTCCAAATAGTTTACATCATTCCAACGATATCGCCTCTCAAACGAGTGAGACCACTGGTAAGGGCACCAACGCAATCTGCTTTCCTTCGTAGAATGAAAGACCAACAACTTATGAAAATGGAAAAAAACATGATCAAAATAGTGACTGGGGTTTCATACTGGCTGACTTTTAGAGTTTACGATTTTGCAGGTTTATAGATCATGTTGGAAAGCAAGATTGACATTGCCACTATCGAGCTGATTAAATGAGCTATTAGTTGTGGTCGGGGATGAAGAATCAGTTGCTCAGATGAGCTGATCCAAGGGCAGAAACTTCCTGTTAAGAAACTTAGCTGATTGCCAGCTCGAAAATATTCTGGCATGATGGGGATAACATGGCTTTAGCTTTAGTCATAAAATGTGCGTTTTCTTACTTTCTCAGAAAGACAATTCTAAAACTTTAAATGCATTTTTTTTTAAATTTTCAATCCAAATCCTTTCTCGTTCTGATGTTCCCAAACGATAACAAATATAATTACAAATTCCTTAGCTTCACGTTGACTGGCATTAAATAAGTTTGTTTTTCAATTTTCTTAAGATAATCACTCATAGGCAAAGGCATATTATAAAGTATATCTATACATATAATACTATACATACATACATGGAAAATTTTGTTGTTTTTAAGTACTGAAATGTTATTTCTACGCTTGACATTAACAAATTACTGGCATACAAAAATTACGACAGTGTTTTTAAGACGGTGATTGACTCATCCTGTCGCCCATACATATTTTAGGCATTTCCAAAAGAGCTATAATTTATTAATTAAACCACTGAAAGTTTGTGTAATGAGTTGATTAGTTGTTTTAGGATGAGTTTGTTTGGTAGTCACCATGTATTATCGATAGAAATCTTGCCCTCTTGATCAACTCTTTTCTTCCTAATGATTTGTGTCAACTTAATTATGAGGTAGAAATATACTAATTTAAAAAAACATGATAAACGCTCCCGTCAAGCATTCATTTAATTATGTTAAGATGTTGATGAAGAAAGAGAAAATGTAGTCCATTAAAATTACTTTAAAATGCATGAATCCAGATACTTGTCCCAGCAAAAATGTGTAAATTTAAATTCCCAACTCCAATATTGACTTGTTGAACAGCTAATTATGATGAATTTTTAAGCCCTTTCTATGTTTCTGTAATGAAATGAAAGAATGGACAATCATGAACCGACATTTTACTGAAGAAACATCGAATATTCACACCCGGATATAAAACTGTACAAATTTTGTATTCAATGTTTTTCTTATGATCATGTGATCCCTGTTTTATCCAATGTGGTTAATATATAGAAGTACGATGTAAAAGACAACAAGAGAGCACTACGAGTCACTACTCACATATCGGTTATAACTTATAACTTAAACATTTATCATCTAACACATTCAAGCACATCGTTCGTTATATTACAGGTAAAAGGATTGCTCAAAAACAAGCCACTAGTTTAAACCGTATGTATCGATCCAGCCGTAATATTCATTTGTTTATGAAATTGCTATCGGGCAATTCAAACACGCTTATCAAATGTTTGGTAAACTGCTTATATAACATATAAGTAGTATAAAACACATATGTATATGAAAATGAAAACGAGTACTACAACCTACATGAAAAAAATTATAATTACTTTCAGAAAATCAATTAAATTCATGACATGCGAAAAAATATATATATGTCGCCTAGTCACCTTATTTAAAAAAATCGTTACTTCTATAAAATCCACCAAACTGTTACCATTGTCCTCTGAATAGAATACTTTACACTGTTTTCCTGTTTGTAGTTTTCTGTTGCAAAGGAAACCTAAAAAAAGAAACCAAATAAAATGAAACACAAAACATCTTGTTTGGATGGAGTTTTTGGTCAATTTCTGAGAGATACGAATCTCCAAGGACTTAAATATATTGGATCACAGGAGACGCATCCATGTGAAAAGTAATTTTTTAAGCTAACATTCTATGTTCACATACGATATTTAAGTCATAATAAGTTAAGATGCAACAAGATAAGTTACTCATCTGTGACAAATATATAATAATTTGACGGTTTTGTACAGGTTTTTCTGGATATTAGTCGTGTTCTCCAGTCTGGCATATGCATGCTACATGGTTGACGATCTGTACAGGAACTTCAATGAGAATCCCATCATCATCTCATTTCAGCCTATGGAGACGTCCATAGCCCAAGTTCCATTTCCTGCGATTACCCTCTGCAATGTGAACATGCTAAAGGCGGAGCTATTCCATGAGCTTGTGAGGTAGTTATTTCCCTTGAAATAATAATTTTTTAAAGCTTACTTTTTACTTATGTTAATTGAATTAAATGTTTTTTTTTACATGCTACACTTTGAAATAAAATATACCCAGATTTATTGATAAGGAGTACGAGTACTACGAAGAAACTAAATTCAGCGATGCTAGTAGATACATAAACGCCTTACGTTTCACCGAACACATGACTCAATACTGTCTCTCAGCTCCCAGTTCCAGACGACTGCTGAATCACACTCTTGTAGACGCCCTAGGAGAAGAAGACGTTCTCCAAATATTCCAGGACTATCTACTTAATCATCATGACACCTTAAACTCAGAAACAAGTAGTGTGGGTGACCATGTTCATCACAACATCAGCACTTTTAAACATCGTGCTTCTCATCACTGCGAAGACATGATTCTAAAATGTGTGTGGGCTGGGGAAATTATTAAATGCGATCAACTATTCAATCGGATTTACACGAAGCATGGCGGATGCTGTGTTTTTAATATGATACCAAATTACATGCTGAGGAACATATCGTAAGATTTCTGCTGTTTTAACAAATAATATTTTTATACAAAATATATTAGGTGGTTTTTTTTAAAAACTCTGCTATTATTTCTAAAGGGAGAATGACACTAGAGCACAGGAAGAAATGAATATTTTTTCCGCTGAAGAAATAGAAGCATGGAAACATTTCGATCAGGAATCTCTTATTAGAAGGAATGCAGAAGTCGGATCAAAAGTTAAGTTTCCGAAGCATCAACGAGCCGGTGGATTGGATTACGGACTGTCCATACTTATCAATCCGGAATTGGACATGTACTCTACCTGCAAAACAAGCGATGGGAAAGGCTTTAAGGTTTTCTTAATATTTGTAGTGATAGTAATGTCACCTTCTAAAACAATTTTTAATTACAAAATAAGCATATTGGATTTTCAGGTGCTCGCACATTCCCCCATTAGCCACCCAAGCATGACTGACTTTGGTGTTGCCATAACGCCTGGAAGCGAAGCCTTTCTGGATATTGAGCCACGGTTGACAACTGCAGATGAAAGTGCACTCAAGTCGATTGACGTTGTAAGCTACAAAATACGGAAGTAATTATATAGTTTATATGTCCCAGCCAAGGCAATAAATGATTACTTGTATTTTAGGAGAAAAGAGAATGCTACTTTCCTAGTGATCCCCAAGCAAAACTGAGTAGCTACGTGTTTTATTCAATGTACAATTGCATGGATGAGTGTACTGCACGAATTACATATGAAAATTGCAGTTGCATCAGTTCTAACATGCCTCGTACGAAAAACTTTATCTTTTAAATATTGTTAAAACAGTTTTATGAGCACTTTAATTTCGAATATGGGGTCTTCAAAACAGGTAAGAATATTTCGCAAACTCTTTGTGGTGCAAAACAGTTGGCGTGCACGGAGCAGGTTCGAAGTAAGTTGCAAAAAATAATTAAGAAGATACATTCAAAAATTAAAATACAAACATTTACAAATCTAAACTTACCTACATAGAGAATATAGCAGATTCGGGAAAATATGGACAATGTAGCGAATGCAAACCGGCATGTACGGAGCTCAATTACCACATGAAAGTGTCCAAGTTTCCACTCAAAAGTGTATACAAAACATTTAATTATAACACTTCGGAGGAAACAAATAAAACGTAGGAAAGCCAAAATATCTAATGAATTAAAACACATATTTTACACTTGTTGCCGTATAAATTTTTGTGGATTTTCCAAAAAAATTACTCCAGGGCAAATGATTATTCTATCGTTCACATTTACCTTGGTTCGGATGGTCTCTATGCCAAAGAAAGAAAGCTAATCTATGATGCAACTGATCTTCTTGGTCGAGAATCCATTATCTTTAAACACATTCGATATTATATTTGCGATGCAGTTATATAAACTAAACTTTATAACTTTTGGTTGAATGTTTAGATGACTTGTTTCTTTTGATTTTGTAGCTGACGCTGGAGGAATAGTCGAATTGTTCATTGGTTTCAGCGTCATTTCCTTTGTGGAGATCTTTTACTTTTTCACACTGCGATTATGGTTCCATCGGAAGCAAGATAAAGCGTATGGAAAAAACAAGGACATGGAACTATGCTCAAAATTCAGAGGAAGAAATTCTAAGAGAAAAATGTTTACATCTGGGAAACCCAAAATTATGGACGGTCAAATGGAAATCGCGAAAAATGAATTCTGGAAAAGGGCAATGGCTGCTGAGAATAAAAGATCCAACTTAGTGGACATAAAGTCATCTCATTCGTATTTTAAATAGCGTGTGTTGTCACACGTGTAATTGTAGGTTGTAGCATAATAAAAACTGGAACATTCCATTGTACTTAAGTATTCCCTTAATTTTCTATAAGTTTTTTTAATTTGTTTTCATATACAACGTTTTAAATAGCTGTATGCAAATAGTTATGGGGAACTTGTGATATCTAACTTTCATTTGTTCAAGAAAGGATGCCCATTATAGCAGTTTGTTTGTGAGTGCAGAGTGCATACAAACATGCTTGTTGAGAGCTCAGTTACGAAATATTGTCAAAAACCAAAACGATAAGCTACGATCTAAAATGAATACACTGTAGTCAATTTTCAATACAAACGCTTTTTATTACAGGCAAATTACAACAAAAGTTACGATAAGTGCAAAACTGCTTATCGCACGAGCAAAAGACAACTCAACTGATTTTCATTTGAAGCCCTCGACTTCATTCTCATTTTCATACACTTTGCAAGATCTACAAGCATAATGACAAATAACATAACAATATATTTCCTTAGCAATTTAGCAACTTACATGCACTGACGCGCGCTTACATATTTTGACGCGAAGTTTTGCACGCGCTAGAAACTACAGTGCGACTGCGAAATATGATATGAAAATTGGCAGGCACCTTCCTAACACTCTAAGGTACCTGCACACAAAAAATTAGAGCTCCATAGCATTACCCACTACTATTTTAACTAAATTTCGAATATGTCTCATTTCACCCCAAAATATAATATTACTGCTATTCTCGTGCATATGGGTTTCTTCATCATTGCTGCTGGTTCCAACAGTAAGTGTCCCACGAATGGCAATATTTATTCAAATGGTGTAAGGATGCTTACTTTGCATGTGCTTCTTTGAACACTTGAAACTTTATCGTCAAATTTCGCAATTCATCTTTTGATCGTTTACTGCTTCTTCGGATGGGAAATTTAATCACATGTGTATACATGAGCTCTTTTTTTGTTTTGAGGTATCATAATATTGTCTTTCCTTTTCAAAACATTATTTTTGAAGCTCTTCAGAAGAAACTGTTAAAACTTGTGAGCAGATTTAGTGTGTGATGAAAGAAGGCTTTAACATTCAACAAACTTATTTTTTCAAAGAAGAAACTCGAAGTACTTGTATAATTTTTACTCTTTACTTCAAACCTAACAATATTTAAAAACAAAACACTAAACAAACTTTTGTATTTGCACGGGTGCAAAAGTTCACAATGTAGAGCAGACGTGCAGGTACAAAAATTAATATTGTCGCTTACTCCGGTAAATTGTGAATGCAGAGGGTTAATGAGGTATCTAGCGAAGGGTACATATGGGCCTGTTCAAAATGGTGACGCATCAAGGTTTTTATTTCTCTGGCATATATATGCACTCTCCCTTAATTATTTTATGAATTCAAGGAGATTATAAATGTTTATAAATGCAGGTGCGCTTATTATATGTACTTGGGGACTTTGGGGTGAGCTGAGACCGTTCTACGTCTTCGTTTTCTAGAACAGGTGCTGTAGAAAATAATAAAATTTATAATTTGATGGGTAGGAGATTTTAGCTGAAGTGAATGGGTGAAATTATAACCATTTTATTTGTCCATTTGTAAATAAATATGTGTAGTCAATGAAAGGGTGTGCGTATGGGGTTTATATGTGTTGATGCTGATCAACATAGAGTTTCTGAAACAGTTACGATTGTGTTCTGATGATTATCTATGTATTTTATGTATTTACAAGTGAATGGGTGGAGGTGGCATATGCTACCTGATCTACTTCCCTTTTGATTATGAGCCGTTACGATAACATATTGTATTATAATTAAACGCAATGATAGATCGATTCAGATTTTTAGATATCCTCTTTTGGCTCGTGCTAATCGTGTTTCTAATTGGGTCTGATGTTGTTTGGCTGGCATATGGAACGTGTGGGATGAACCTGTGGTTTAGTTTGAAATGCTAAGTGGCCTTCTTGTCGGCTGGTTTTCCGGAAGTACAGCGTTTATTTAAAAGGTTTTGATGTTGAGCTTGCATCTTGTGATTTTTATACCGGCCGGTGAGAATGAATGAACGAATGTTAGCTGCCTTGAAGGAGAGTAGATCGTTTGGAGAAAAGGGATGTTCTGAAACGACTTTTTGGTGACTACGTGATACGCTTGCTTTATACGCAAAGGGGAACGCTTTTGTTTGGAAGAGGTCAAAATATTATTTTTCTGAGAAAGAGTAAGTGATGATAATAATTAATAGCTTTGTAATGTGCCTACTTGAGAAATACAGCATGTGAAAATATTTTGATGTCGGGTTGAGTTTTCCAAGAACGACGAGATGCGCCATTTGAACATACACTATTGACATTGTTCTCACCTGAATTTTTTATAAAAATATTATGCTAATTTATTTTTCAGGAATAAAAAAGGAAATGGAAACTCATTAAACGACTTTTTAACTGATTTAATGACTCCTTTAGTGACTGTTGGAAACATGGGCTGTTTCAGATGAATTTTGTGTTTTATGAACTCTGACGATAACGATCAAGAGTACGTCTTTGTGTTTGGAATAATTAATTAATTCAATGAGGTCGTCTGTCAAAAGGTTTAGCTTTTGGGAGAACTCGTGACATATACGATTAGTTGAACACTTGAGACTATTTAGAGGTATGATTTTGAAAACTGGATCTATTAAATTATTTTTAAACTTGATTATCTCAAGAGAAATTTCTTTTTTCCGAGATTTTTTGGTGCGGTATGTTTTTTGGAAACCGGTTTTTAATAAATGGCTTTGGAATGTTTTGTTTTCTCTAAAGACAGTTAATGAGGCGAAAGTTTTGAGGATTTTTGTTGTTTTTGAAGACTTAAAAATCATGTTTTGGCTTCCTAGGGGGCGAGTTGGTTTTTTAAATGGAGTCATTTATTTGATATGAGTTGACGAACAGAGGACAGTGGGAATGAAATAATTGGATTAACTCAGGTGAAAAAGTTGTGCGCTGCTTGTGATTCTTTATTGCTAGCTGGACCAGTTTGCTTACATGGCTTTGATACATTTAAGTACACGTTTTAGCCAAGTAACGGAATACTTTTTGATATTGTTAATGTTAACGATCTAGAAATTTGGTAAGAATGGACTTTTAGCTTTTTGAATGGTCTGGTTTTATTTGCCTCCTTTGTTAGGATGTTGAAAGGGATTCGTTTAGGTTTTGAGTGGATCAGGTATTATTATTTTTATTTATGGCAAAAGCACATATTTTCAGGACAAATTTTAATCCAGGTGTCCTTGTCATGACTTCGAATACCAAGAACTCATGCTTGCATTTTCATGAAATTAAAAAATACGTGTTCAAATTATTAAAAAAAAATAATGATTTTTATTTCATTTGATACATTATGGGCAGTTTGGTTGGAAAACTATTTTAACGGTAATCGTAACCAAACGATTTTTCGACCAACTGGCAACATATTGGGATTACCAAATAAAAATAACATTTTAACGTTGAATACATATATGTAAAAATATATTATTATGTACACATGCTAGATGTCGAAACAGACATTATGACCAGGTAGGTATTGATTTGCGATGGACAATGGCTAACAGTTATTACCACACTCAACTGGACATTCGTTTTTTTAAACAAACCCATTAGTGTTTGTCCATATAATTTTATGCAAAATGTCAATATTTTTTTAATCTTTTGTTTCTACCTTTTATGATTACTGGTTCTTTCCAAGATGAAGATTGTGTGATACAATCATTGCAACAATATTGGTTATTAGATGGGAGCTCACATACCATCTCAAAATAAAAATGCTGACATTTTAAAAACTAAAACAATTATGAAGGGATCTATTAAAAAAGTGGAATTCTTTGTTATGAATAAGAGATTAATGTCTCAACTTTTTTCGTGCCTATAAAGAAACTAGTTTCATAAATAAACAGAACATTTATTTTAGGGAAGGTATAGGAAGGGAAGGCACTGTTGAATGGTATGTTTGGAGAAGAGCGACACTCTTGTCAATGGGATGTAATAAAGTAGTTAGTGGCAGGAGAGGGGAAAACTCTTTAGTACAGAGCCATGGGAAATAAGATTTTTTTCCTGGATGGAACCAGGTTTTCACTTTTTAGGAGTTGCGAAATGCTTCAAGATTTTTTTTTGTTTTTTTTTCGGCTGCCAAGTGGGCAACCGTTTGTGTGGTCAGTTGAAAAGATTGAAATTGGAGTGAAATGGGAGTTGCTTGTGTTTTCTTGTGTGTTTTTTGAGTGACTGGGAAACTGGATTAGGGATTTTTTGTTTGTTTGAAACTGTCTGGATTAATTGTGTAGCTTGATGAAGTGCTCTTTTCGATGACTAATTGAATGATGCATGATTTTATCAGGCACAAAGACGCTTTGCGGAGAGCAGGGTTGGCTAGAAATTTATAAAAATAATAGAAGGAGTTGCTACCACCCGCGGCCGGAGACTAAAATGCAGGTAATATAATTATGGGGTTTGACGTTTAGAAAGTTGATTATTTACTGTGCTGCAGGGGATTGGGTTTTGTTCCGAGAATCAAAGGAAATGAGTAAGGTGACTGCTAAAAGATGTTCTATTGCTTCTTTGTCTTCAGAATTTCATCCGATAATTGTTTTTGTCATTTAAAACTTGGCTTTTAGATTACCCTTGGAAAATAAATTGGTTTGATGCTTTAGGGGTAACGCAAGATAGTCCAATTTACAATAATCACAATCATGCGGAAATTTACCGGAGAATCCTTATATGAATTTATGTTTGATAAAGGGGTGTTCATGAATGGAGAAACAATGTCGATGTGTCGTTTGTCGATAAGTTGGTTTTACTTTTCCGATTTTGACATGAGATGCTTACTGTCGACTGTGATTTAAAATGTGTGATTTGTCATTACATTATCATTACCATTTCTTACGTGATATCATAAAAATGAGCAAGTTTTATACACACTTTAGGCATTTTCTGACTTAATATTGTTGGGTAATTTTTTGATCAAATTAAAAAAAACTTTGCTATATAGCCATATTATGCATATCTGTAAGGTCAAGGTGTAGGATTAGAATGAAGCTATTACTGAAATCTATTCAAAAGAAAATTATTAGACGTATTATGAAATGGGAAATAACGAGTATACACATGCACACACGGAGTTAAATGGCCTTAGGAGATGATAAACCTTATTTACATAATAGCTACTGGTCTTTATTGATTACGATGAGGATGAAAAATAATGCATTATTATATAACCTCATATAAAATAAGCTTTTACTCGTACGTACGCTGCATGCATGAAAGAAAATGACGAAAAAATCCGTGATTTTTATAAGGAAATCAATAGGGATATTACGGATATATAAATGCAGGACGGTGTAAAAAATCATGAGTTGAGTGGATTCAAACTCGTTTATTTATTATTTGGCTTGTTTTAATCTCGGGGTTTTTTAGATTTCTTCTGGTCGTACGTCGTTTGGCTTACTACGAGGGTCACGAGGACGGGTGACCGGCCAGAGAAAAAACAACGTCGAGAAGCATATTAAGCGTGTACATAAATTACTACTACACTGCATTGGCTTATCTTTATTGGTCTTGGTTTTTACTCCGTTTTGAACATCGTCCCCTACTCGTCTTGACTCTTGGACTCATCCAATTTCTTTTCTACGGTTTTTTTGTGGATGCGATTAGGAAGCTTAGTTTTTTAAAACTTGCTGCTGCCATCGTCATGCAACCACCACCCTCACTTCAGGTCATGCAGCGTTGCAGTTTTTAGAAAAAAAACTCATCGTCTGTTCTGGGTCTTTGGACAATAAACTGATGAGCTGTTTATGTATTGCGTGTGCAGCTGCAGCATGTCTACCATTTCATGCATCTTTTTTTTAAAGAAGGCTTTTGAATATAAGTTTTTGTTTTGTTTGGAGAGACCGAGATTTACGGAAGGATAGTTTTTTTTTCTACGACTGGCAAGTTTTTGTTGGTGAGATTTTGGAGATTATAGGATCTCTTGAACTTGTGTGATGGAGAATATGAGTGATAATAAATTTTTGGAGGTGTTCTTCGTGATCGGTTGGTTTTCTGGAGTTTGATGAGTTTTCATGGCTTATGTTCAGGGATATCCTCATCTGGATCTTTAGCAAGTGGTTATTATTTTTTTGTGGCCATTTGTCCGATGGTAAGTTTCAACATGGGCTGTATGGATATCATGACGATGTTTGAAGCGAGTTATTATTATGATTTTATTTTTTACTCGGTAATTGTTGACTATTTTCTTTTGGTAAATATGCGCGATAAAAATTATTAATCTTTTTACGCACCTGAGTAGGTGTGGAGAAAGGAAGGGAAAAAGGTTTTCGAACGTTGTTGTTCGATTGAGATTTTCAATTTTGCCTGGAGCTGTGGTAGTAGCTGGTGTTGTTTCACGTCGTAAAATGAATACTTATTTATGTTTTCTATTGTGCTATTGTCTGATAGTTAGTACGAGTTTAAGCACTATAGTCACGTAGACGTGATGACTTTAGTACAAATTTAAACTGACCTTGAATGGCGAGTTTACCATGAGTTTTAGCGCGGATTCGTGTGAGGAAATGATGATGAGGTTGTTTTAACCACGCTTTTATTACTGACTTGTTGCCGGTTCATTGTATTTTTTCAGCTTTTTATTTAGGAGGCTTGGAACATAATGCATAAATATTGCATGGGCTTTGGACTCTTCTCAGGAGAACGGGTAGCAGCGTCTTATGCAAATTTAATGGGGCTTGTGAGGAGAGCTGTGGTGTCCTGTGGTGATGTGTGGTGTGGTGATTTGTCCTGTGGTGATAATGGTCGTGCCATGGATTCATTTTTTTGGTGTCGTAATTTGCATTATTTTTTGAATTCAAATCAGAAACTGAAGTAGCAACCCAGTGTTTCGAAAATCAGTTTGAAACCATAATGCCCCACCGTCACGATAATGTTTAACAATTGTGGGCGTTACTCATATGTCCACAGTTGTATAATAAAATGTAAATGAGGTTTCATTGTAATACTTATATATATTTGTTATGGGCTTCTACTATAGTACATTTGCACTTTTATGGATATAGGACACCAATATAGTACTGATTATTAGGAATATAGCAAGCTTCCATTCGTTACTAAGCTTCTCGTTTAGAAAACCCATTTTATCTCTCTTTGACCTTTTTCCTGACATTTTAAAATCCCTTTGGTTCTTTTACAGCGACTCTCGGATGCTCGTGACAAAAACCAATATGGAACGGGAACGGGAGTGAAGATTTTTATTTTTTATGATTCTTTTTGTTCTTCTATTTAAAGTATGGTGTATACTTATCTGTCCTAAATGGAAGATCTCTGCTGCTTTTTGAAGCGCATCATCGGTTTTGAAATGAGCTTTTTATAAGATGGGTTGAGTGAGAGCGTGATTATTATAAAAACTTTTTTGTCGAGGTTTTTCATCCGTGTAGTCCAGACTTTTTGGCTGCTCTTTTGTACACACTTGATCTTTATTTGTGCTCTGAAGAAACAACCTAAAACACATACAGTTTTAGTGTGGGTTAGTGCGGAATATATTGTAGTAAAATCAGTAACGTTTTTTGTGTGGGGGTTTCTTGATAGACACATGGGTGACCTGCGTGAACTTTTTGATGAAGGATGTGTAGATGCACTTATGGAGATAAATTTGAAGTTGAGCTTGATATGATATGCATCCGTTAAATTGTAATGATGTGATGATGATACATTTTTAAAGGATGGTTGCTCATCTGCATGATAGATGCTCTTTAAGATTAGTGATTATTTTTAAAGTGAACTTATTCGTTAGTGCGGATTGTTCTTCATTGTTTTTGAAATGTGAAATGTGGCCTTAATGTTAAGTTTTTTTGGTCTGATGATTAAAGGATGTGAGAAATAATGCCTTTTATTGTTAGTGCTTTATGGGCTGGACAATCTGATTTACATACAAAATCATAGGGTTTGCAGGACGCGTGGAAGAGCAGGAGTATTTTATTTTATTTTCTGGAGAAAAATTCCGTTTTTTGTGCTTTACTTTTAAATGTTAAGTATACTTTTTGGGAAATTTAGTTTAATTTCTGCATGGGAGTTTATCAAATCAAATAACAAGCTTTTAGATTAGAGATTTAATAAATAAAAAATTTAAATTTCCCTAATTTTCCGTTTTAAATTTTACAAAACTTGTGCTCATGTAGTAATCCTTAGAAAGGTATTGTCGAAACGACGGGTCATCATGCGCGGCGACTTGATTTTTTGATAAGGTCATGATTTCGGAAAAGCGGTAAAAATAGTAAGGGCTGAGAGGTGATGAGCACGTACCAAAATTTACGAAGTAAATCAGGCTATACATACTTTTATAACAAAAAACAGCAAGATTTAAAAAAAATAATGAGACCGCGGCCGCGGCGGTGGATAAGATTGTCTGGAGATTTGGAAAGTTTAGATTGGGTCTGATAACTAAATGATGTGCGCTTCATGTGCACAGGTTTCAACATGTCCGGTGCTACGAACCTTATGATTTCCTTCGTGATGATGATTATATCATGATGAGGCTGCATTTAAAAAGTTGAAAAAAGGATAATGACTAATAATGATAAAGAAAGTAAGATGGTAAAAATTGGTTTGTTTGCTTTTTATAAACACAATGTGAAAAAATATGATAAGCATGAGCGTTGACTGGGGGCAGTGGACATGACATGACACTAGAGCGTATACATTCTAAACACGCAACCTTATACGGTAGTGTCACTAGAGTTATTTTACAATATTTACATGCTGACTGGCATAATGCCTTGTATATAGGGAAGGCGTCCCAGTCTAGTGGCTAAGGACTGGGGGTAGGGTGGAGCCTGAATGGGGGTGACTGGGTTCA
>JAQIWO010000234.1:0-17394 GCA_034695405.1 Entomobrya muscorum
CTCAATTTCCTCGTAAATCCTACAGTGACTGTCAATCACGGAGAAGCAGTCATCACAAACTCCACAGTGTTTCCTCCACAGCTTCACCCGCCTCTTCTCATCCTCTCCAATTGTCTTTCTCTTGCCAATACTCACTTGACTACAGAACCTCAAACAAGTTTTAATCCTTTTATCCTCCTCATTCCCTCCTCGAGCCACTTCTCCAGAATCATTCCCAGAATCCTTATAATTATTCTCCACTGATTTATAGCAAAATAAGCACAGCTTTTGATTATTAATTGGCTGTGGCTGTACTACTTTCGGCGGAGATTTTGAAGCTCTGGTGGGCGAACAATTGTTGCTTGAACTCTTCCGTGTCATTCTGACTTAAAAATATTTGAGCTACACGGGCACCTTAAGGGATTTTAATTTATTTTTAATCCTTTTCGAACCCACTACTATCATTTATTTTCTTTACAACAGTAATATTTATATATTATACATTTTTGCATTGACGTTGACTGACAGTTACAAAATAATTGCTAAAATCTCAGTTTTTTCAAGTCTCGTTCTCTCCTAGCAGCTAATAATGTTGTGTGCTTGCGCTAAATAAAAATTAACATGAATTCAATATTTAATGCTTTCTTATATTCACACTTTTTACTATTTACTACACAAGTGGGTATAATAACATAATATTCTGCTATGTTATGTTTATATGTATCTTGTTGAATGGATTTGCACAGTAAGATTTATTTTCTTGAGCCAAACCACAAACCGGCAGCTGATAGCAGAGTAGAGTAGGTGGGATATTTTTTGTGGGCTTCGTGTGTGGTCTTTTTTATGCCTAGGTTTTTTATGGATTGTGAACCGTCAACATGTTCAGTATGTATGATTTTGCATCCCGGGAAACAATTAATACGAATCAATCAGAGAAAGCTGCAAAACGGAGAATTAGATTGTCATTTAAATTTATTATTTTTTTTACAGTTCAAACTTAAAAAAAAATACTTATATCGAAAATTTTACATGATTTCCGGAGAAAACTAATCGAAATCTTTAAAAAAAACGAAATGCTAACGTGGAGGTGCTGATGCTTGGGTTTCCGCTGCCTTCCTTTTGAACGCCTCCATTAAATCTACTCTGTCCGGATGAATGTTTTGTAAATGTCGCTTGAACGACTGCCTGTATTTCATACCGGTTCCACAAGCGTCACAGGAAAATGGAAATGTTACCGTGTTTGCATGACAGGATGCTGATGAATGTTTTCTTAAAGATGCGTTCGCATCTGAATTTGTCGATCCTTTACGAATCTTCCCACAAAGGTTGCACTTTGCACGGCCGTTTCCACCACTGTTCCATCCATTATGGCTTTGGTCGGATGAGGAGGAAGTGCCCGTTTCTTCGTTCACACTTTTTGAAAAGCTAACGGAGGAAGCTCTTGGAGGTGTCTTGGAAACGCTCTTGTTCAAACAATTGGAACCTGTGGAATAACAGGAATGTGATACATATTAGAACTGATCGATAGTTTTATTAAAAATTATTATGTAATTGCTTTTTCGTCAGAATAAATTGCTTACAGGCGTCAATTACTTGTTGCCGACATTCCAACGCATTCTCCATTTGTCCCTTCTTGATCGTCACGATCAGCTTCCCATTGTCATCTTCATGCTGAGACTGGAAACTCTCCTTGAAATTCTTCACTCTTGAGGTCACCTTCCCAGCACACTTCATAATATTATGGAGTTGGTCCAACTGCCACTTTAGTTTCAACTCGAGACTTTCAATCTCTCGAGTGAGTCTGCAGACCTCGTCACCTCCGTAGAAGCAGTCATCACAAATTCTACTACCGCTGGCCATGGTAATCATCCCTGTAGTCTCCCTGGAACTAGAAGGTCTTTCCGGTGATTGTTGCTGTGGGGATGGGGATGCGATGGCACGGACAAGAAGATAGAATTTATGAACTGTTGTCAACTTTCGTTTCTGCTCGTTTGTCGTAGTTGCTTTCTCAGATTGTTCATTTTGCTTTACCGGCTTGTAGCAAATTAGGCAGTAGAAGTTTTGCTGAGAATTGCAATTGGCGTCACTCCCGACGCTATTTCGCGTGTGTTGTTGGACTTCCATCTTTCCCCACAATAAAAGATGTATTCCTATTTCTATACCCGTGACAAATATCTTTTAATCTATGTGCACCAGAATCACAATCCGTTTTTATTACATTGTGTATAAAACTTGTATATGGAGTAAATATTATTAAGCCAAGCCAGGCCAGGGAGAAGAAAAAAATTAGTTTAAAAAAATTAAATGGGATTTTATAGTGTAATTGGATCTATAAAGAAAACAAGACAGAAGAAGGAAAAAAAATATATTGCGAGCAATATAAAAAAAATATGTACAGGGAAAAATGCAATTTAGATTTGAGAAGGAGACAAAAAACTATACATACAAATATATTTTTTTATGTTATGGGCTGTTATATTATATTATATATAGTCTGGTCTGGTGCAGTTTTATACAAAAAAAGGTTTCTTCAGTAAACAAATGATTTTTCCTGTTTGTTGTCGTCCATGACACAACACTAGACTAGAAAAAAATACAATTTTTTTGCATGCTCTCCATCTATCTATCTTAAATCACTGTTCCATTAATAAAAAAGCGTTTTTCCCATTCTGTCGTATGAACATTTTCTAAACTTTTTCTCCGCGCGTCCCTCTCTCTCTGTCTTCACCTTTCTGACTTTTTCCACAGCAAAAAAAAAGAAGAGATTTTTCCAGCGTTTTTTTTTCTGTTTTTCTACAAGTGGAAACTCTTAATGGTTCATTCTAGTTCATACCAAACCAAGTAATAAAATACAAAGTCGTAATAATAATCAGAAAAAAACAGCGTCGTACACACATAAGCGCTCTAAAAAGAAGAAGAAACAATGACGACGAAACATAATCCTTTTTTCTCTTCTTTCTTTCTTTCGTCGTTGTCCTGTCCTCCTGTCCATCTCCATCCATCCCAGGCCAGCAGAAAGCAAAGTATAGAGATTAAAAAAAAATTGTACATTTAATAAAAAAGTAAAACACTGTTTGGACCATCATCCATGTTATTAGATGCACGCAGGAGAACATATTATTGTGCATGGATCATCACATCACGAATATATCATCATCATCATCGTACATGATGTAAACCTACATAATGTAGTACACATTTTATACCAGAAGAAGAAAAAAAAAATTTTTTTTATAGAAGGCGCACATTGTATCAAAATAATTTTATATACATATGCAATACATGTGAATATGTGTGTGTGTGTGTGCAATCATCCCTTCAGGGTAAAGATTTTGGAGTGTAAAAAAGGAGTAAACTCTATAAAACGTAGTAGTAGTAAAATAAAATGTACATACGGTGAATATCCATATATATATATATGCATCTTCTCTTTGTCTAGAGGAGATGGGGATAACCCTTTTGACTCTTGAACTATCCATCTATCCATCCATCCGCCGTCTCTTCTTCTTCTTCTTCACATTCATCCAGTCAACCTGTGTGTAATGGAATATTGCCTAGAAGACCATATCATCATCATTTAAGATGTAATATATTTTTCACATCATGTATGAGCCATGTATACGTGCTTCATCCACATACCTTTCCACCTTTGCACTCTCATCATACCTCTGCTGCACTTCTGCCCTGGCAAAGGTAGATAGATGAGATGAGAGCGGAGAGGGTTGATCATTCCTCGTCTTTGTCTTCTTCACAAATGATATAATGACTATGCCTGCATATTATACATCCCTATCTTGTATGGGTACCATATTATCATCAGAGATATTTAGGCATGCAGATGTGTGTACTCTCTGGTGCTGTCCCTAAAAACAATGTATTTTATGTAGGAATTCTATGGAAAGGGTAGTAGCTCACAAACACACATACACACTCATGAAAAAAATTTCTTCACCTTTTCAAATGCAACTAGTGGTATTGGATTGTGGTGGTCGACGAAAGAGAACAAAGTAAAGTAAGGAAAGGGTATATACAAAATCTAGCGTGTGTAGTAGCATCATCATCGTAATATCATGAGCCAGACTTCTTTTTCGTCATGTAATTCTCTCCATGCATGGATCCCAATCAGTCCTTAACAGTCCGCTGACCACCGCACACAGCACATAACTACACACACACTCACACGCAGTAACAATACTTTGCATACAAAAATCTAATAATTTTTTTTCCTACAAAAGAGAAAGAAAGAAGAAGCAAGCAAGAGAAAATAATTTTTTTTCCAGTTTAACGTAATACATATCAATGGTAATAAAATGATAAAGTAGGGAAAAAAAGTATCATCCTCAATTCATTTAAATACATTGCAAATACATCTCTGTCCTGTCTATCAAGGAGCAACACCATTAATAATAACAATAATAATCGCTAGAAAGGTATACAGAGAGACGGTCATTGTTATCACGGTATTATCAGCATCGGTATTGTTGTTACATGAGTGGAGTGACTAGTAGTTGCTGGTGGAGGAACACGAAAGGAAGAAGCAGCAAGTGTGGTTCTTCTTATTTTGCTCTTGTTATGATTTGTTTTTTTTATATTCTAAACAAAATTATATAAAGTGAGAATTGCATGAGCAATGAACATGATTATCGTGCAAAAATAATAATAAATAAATACATTTTTTTCGAGAGAGAGAAAGAAAGAGAGAAAATAACACGTGAAAATCATCATAAGCCCCATCATCATAGGCCATGTGGGCAATATGAAATAATAATATTTTGCTTGCCTAAATCTCTTACATGAAAAAGTGTATAAGGAAGCTTTACAAACAACAATTGAATAATTTGTGTTTTTGTTATTGTTACAGTTTTTTACACTTTTTGTTTGTGAATGTCCTCCAGGAGGACTTGTGTGGGAGAGCTCAACAAGAAGAAGAAGAAGAATAATAATCATATTTTTTTTATTACGATTGAACACGTTTCCTGTTATGAAATTTATTCTCTCATCTTAAATGATGTACACTTACGATTAGTTTCTGCTACTCGCTGTTACTGTGAATTGTTGATAATATTAAATTTATCGATACACAATTTTTACAATCGTGAGTTTACAACAAAAAAGTTCTACTGTTAAAATAATTTTTCATTGTTACTCTGTATACTCATCATCGTTACTACTGGTGTGTGTGATGCTGTGAGAGTTTAAATGAGAAGTTCTCTCGCGGAAATTTATAATAGGCACTAATAATAACTTGAGAGAGGAGTGAACGATTTTTAATCACTTTGTTTTTATTGTTTGTTATATATTTTTTTTTATAAACACTTCAAGTGGATGAGAAGTGTGGTTGTGATCTCTCTGCTCATATAATAAGTTTGTGTGAAGGTCTAAACCTTGTATCGAATCACATCAATTGAAAATGTACGGATAAGTAATAAATATATTCTTACTCATCAAATAAAAATATAACAAAGTGTTTCTTAAAAAAAACAAAGGTGCGTTAATCAATGAAAAATTCTGCGTGGTGTGTAATGTGAAATAATAAACATTTACGCACCTTTTCCTGTAAAACTTGAAGGTATTCACTATAGCACGAAACGTGCAAGTGCTGTGCGTATATATATATATATATGTATGTGAGGAAGGAAATGGACATTTCTTTAAGAAATCCTTTAAAAAAATAAATCTACAAAAATATTGCATTCGAAACATCTACCTTGTAAGTGGATATATACCATTGTTTCATTTATTGTTTTACCGCCCTGTACACGAGGCTTACTTCAATAAGCAAGCATTATGAATTGGCCACTCAAAATATTACTTGAAAAGAAGCAGCAGAACAGCAAAAAAAGGAAAATAAAGTACAATTTTTGTAATGTGTGGAAAATTGAATGAGTGGAAATAGCGCGATGTGAGGGTGCATTTTGTAGAGGGTGGATTTTTTTAAAAAGGGATTTTGAGATGAAAAGTACCGTATCTTTTTAGATGTAAAAAAGGTCAAAGTCAGCTAGAAATTCATTTTTTTCTTCGTTCTTTTTGCTTTTTTTTCTCCCAATTTCTCTGCTACTCATCATGTCCATCATCACTTATTGTAGTAGTAAGTTAATGCTTTATAATAGCCGAAAAAAATATAGCACACACATAGAGCCCGTGTTACACTTAAGCTGATGATGATGATGGCTCATCCGTTGCTTTTCCTCTGATGATGTGTCGAGTTGATGACGATGATGGCAAATCTCGTGTTTTTCTCATCATCCCGTCATCATCATCATCATCATGTCATAAAGTCATAATCATTTTTGCACTTCTCTTCGACTTACATTACATCTATTACATTGCCAAGGCATGATAGAACACAACACGACGTTAGCTTTATAATGGTTACGATTATTGCTATTACCATTATTATTATTTTGTTTTTTAAACGACCGTCATGATCATCATCATCGTCATCATCACGTATAAAAAAGGACATTTTTTTGGCGGTGTGATGTCGATACTCAAAAAAAAAGCATTCAATAATAATAATGTGTTAAAAAAGTCGAGTGGACTCTGATGATGATGATGATGATGAAAGCGCAGTATGTATTTTAGTATACTGCCGGTTTATATGCGTGGTTGGTTGGAGCTAATATAGCAATTTCAAAGAGAGAGAGAGACAGACAGCTAGTTCAAATATTGCATTAAAAGAGCAACTCAAATTGTGCTCTATTCTTTGTGATTATTTTTCATCAGTTTTTGTTATTATTATTTTACTATATAAAAAAAGGAGTTCTAGAAGCAATTTGCTCACACTCACTCACCCTCATCATCTCCAAAAAAAATGAAGCTATGTTTTTTTCAGCCCGGCTTTATTAACAGGGTCGTGTGAGTGTTATTATTTGCACAGCAATTGTGTAATAATATTATATAGAGACACTGCTGGTCTCTGGTGCAATAACAATGGCCATAATTGGAGTTTTCACGGTTTTTTTCTCCTTCTTTTCTTCGGCAAAAGAGTAAATTATCATCAAATGACGGTTATTATTATTATGAATGCAGTGCATGCACCGTTTTTACCGTTTCTTTTTTGGAAGAAAATAAAAAAGACAAAATTGTAGATGGGCATTTGAAAATCAAATGCGTTTTGTCCATAGATACAAGCCATACACATATAGTTTTAACGGAAGTCTTCTCGAAAAAGCAGAATAAAAATTCTTTGAAAGGCTACATATTATATATCGGTTCTCGGTAGCGATCCTGTGAGCATCATGCCCTGTCAATAAAAAAATATTATTTTGTGTACACATTTGTTGACTCCCTGCATTCCAAACATATCAAAACCGTTTTGCCTGCATCTTACGCTCTCTCTCCTGACTTACGTAATAATAACAACAACACGCTCTTCCACTCTAATCCAATTCACTAACAAAACAAACAAAACTCTTTTTTTCTGACAGTCGAAAATATAATATTTGTAAAAAAAAACTGCAGCAAAATTTTTGTATATAGAGAGCACACTCGACTTGTCTTGAAGAAGAGGGAAATAAAAGAAGGATCTTCTATCTCTCCTTGTCTTCTGCTCTGACATTGGCATTGACTCTTTATGAAAAAAAAGTGGAAGAAAATAAAACGCGAGAAGATGAAATAACCTCTTCTTTTATTGTTATTATTATGCGTGTGTGTGTGTGTTATTTTAGACGAGACCACGAACAAGATGAAATGGACCACGCCCAAAAAAAACTAAACTTATAAGTTTTCTTTTTAAAAAAATATATAAAAAATGATTTTCATCTATATTGAGAGAGTTTCAGGTTCATACACAAAAAAGAATTTCTTCTTCTTGAGAGAGAGACTAGAGGGCGTATGGAGATAATGCATGCATGATACGAAATAGATAACATGCATATTATTTTTTATAAAATGAATGTGTGCTACTCCTTCTTCTTCGTTTCTTCCCTAAAAAAATATTTTTTTCTTCTCTTGTGTATTCGTCGCTTTTAAAAGAAAACGGTTACAAATCTCTCTGAGAAAAAATATATTATGTTTTAAGGCTGTTCTCTCTGCACACGGCTATCTATAAGCGGCTGACGATGATGAGAGATGCTCCCGTAGCGAATGGATTAAGGTTCATCATCATCTTAAAAACTTCAACCTCATTTTCATCATGATCATCATCAGCTTTTTTACATGTGGCAATTTTTTTCGACTTCTTTGGCTTTTTTTTTGAAGATGAGCAACAAGTGGCCAGCCAAGCCACAACGGTCATCTTTTGATTGTTATTACGGCGGTGGCGGTGGCATGCAGTTTTTTTTGAAGGAGGAGAAGAAAAAAAAAATATTTTTTTGAGCTGATCTTGGCTCTAGGCAAAAAAGTATGTATATTATGCCATGCCACTTACATGTGTATATTTTCTATATATATTCTGAGCTTTTTTAATGAAGCCAGAAAAGTGTATACAAATTTTTCTAAAGAGAATCTGAATATTTTTGTGTGTGGATTTTAGAAGGAAAAAAAGGGAAATAATGTTTGAAAATGGTTAGATAATCATATAGGATATATTTTTTCGGAAGAGGAAAATGAGGGAGCTACACAGAAGCCAACAAGATTTCATCCACTAATAAGGTTCACAAATCATCAAGATATGTCGGAATGATATGATAGAACATCATACGCACATCTGAAATTTATACTGATAATGAGCAACAGCAACATAGCAGCATAGATACAAACATTTTTTTGGTATTTGAGCGAAAAGAAGTGATGTTTGATCGGAAACTGAGATAAAAACACCAACAACACCACACCACTGATTATTACGTATATAATGAGCATAGAATATAAAAAAAACACAAGAGTAAAAAGATTTGTGTGCTCTTTTCTTTCTGAGATCCATATTGACATGGTTAAAGAACGCCGAAACTGAAAGGGATCAAAAAGAAAGAGAACCAGAGAAAATTGTTTTTTGGGAGATTTTTTGGTTTAGATTTTTTTTCTTGGCTTGACACCTATTTTATTTTACACTGGCATGTTTGAATCTCTCTGAATTTGGTAATCACATGATATAATATAGCACAATAACAAGTTTTCTTCTTATTTTTCACGATGTGATAATAATATCTTGTTTGGGATGATCCAGTTCATGATTTTCATAGATTACGATCTGACTGTGCTAACCTTTTTTTCTTCAAAGGTGAACTGAAAAATAATATAAAACATGTATGCACTTTTTCTGTATACATTTGGCACGTGCTTTATACATAAATAAATGAATCATGTAGAAAAATATTTTTTTTTTGGTAATTTGACTGGATTTGGAGAAAAAGGGGCATGATTTATGAATCATCTCCCTGAGAAAAATAGCTCGAGAGAGAGAGGGAGGGATATCCTGATCTTGAAAGTTGACCATGTGTGCAATATGAAATAATAACTTTTTTGGTTTGATATGATGATATGATGATGATCATCATCATGATTGCTTATTATTTTATGCATGTGTTTTTTTTTCTATATTCTTGTTGGCTTATGGCTGTTGCAGTAACCGGTGGAAAAAATTTATACAAGAGCTCAGGAGAGAGAATAAAAAAAAAGTTGAACGTTTTGTGGTGGTGGTGGCGATGGCGATGATGCTCTTGTGACTGGGCGTCTCGAAAGAGCGAAACACACCAAAAACTAACCTGGCTCAACACTGGTCAAACGAGAAACTCCAGCCAATCTTGTTCTTTTTCTCCCAAAAAACCAAGAAACGAAAAGTTGCACTTGTTGAGCAATACCAATAATAATAATAATAATGATATATAATAATAACAAGCTTATATATACACATAGCCTAGAAGTAGAAAAAAACAAGTGCATTTTTACTGCAACATTGCAGCATAGTTGCATTACAACCACATATACTTGTTCTGGTGGTTGCTGGCAAAAATCATCATCATCTTTTGCCAAGGAGAAACACGCATAGTAGAATAAAAAACTGGACTGGACTTGACTAATTTTGTAAAGTTGACTAGGCCAGGCTCACTCCAATTCCAACATTTCCAGTTTTCCAGGGGAAAAGGGAAAATGCAGTAAAGTGGAACACACGCATATATTTTACAGCATAGAGCTATATAGTGGATTTATAGAAATGAATGAAATTAGAGAAAAAATAGTAAATATTATTTGTTTAGTTTAAAGACTGGGGCTACGTAAGAAAATAAAACAAGATCTTGAAAGTTGGCTATAATCTTATTTGTATTCTTTTTTTGTGTGTCATTTTTGCAGTGAGTTGATATAAATGCGTAAAGAATTTTCCAAGTTGAAAACAAGCGGAGCTGGGTCAGGGTAGTCGATTTCCACAGGCTTCATAAAGCAAGAGCAGACAACCGACGACGTAAAGATTCTGGGGGTGAGTGAGTCCTCCCCGAGTGGTGACTCACAGACGATTGAAGACTTGGTCCGAAGTGGAGTGGGTGCCGAGGAGGAAGACGAGGACCGGTCAGTTGGTTTGCTAAGTTTTGTAAGAGGCGGAGGAGGGGTACATCACCACCACCACCTCCATCAAGAGCAACCACCCCCGCTATACTCAGCAAGCGGACTATTGCGCATGTCGGAGTTGGGAGAAGTTGACTCGGTGGGAGCAGCAGTTGGCAGTGGAGGTGTGATAACACTCGCGTCCTCATCAGTCGCAGTTCCCGTGTCTATTACCGGACATGTCGGTGGACTGGCGACCAGCGTGATAAATCATCATAGTAGTGGTCACCATCATCATCATCATCATCATCAGAACCAACATAATAATCATCAGAGTAGTGCGCCCAGTAGCAATAGTAGTAGTAGTAATAGTCAAAGTGCCAGTCATTTGGGGATCCCGTATGAGCATCCCTTGACTGCTGCAACCACTGCCATGTTGAACATTAACGGTTCCGAGGATCCTTCGGGATTCGCCGTCTTCTACGATTACTATGGAAACATGAAAAATGGAGGGAGCATCACCGACTCCAGCATCAAAACGGAGAGGTCCACAATCCAAGCGGACATTTGGTCGTAAGTGAAGAAAAAAAAGCATCTTTTTTAAATTTTAATATCTCAATTTACCCCGCTTTTCGGGGAAGCCGCTCTGAACAAAAAATAGCTTTAGGCAATTCACATTTATACATTACGCCTCTCTCTATCTCTACCTATATATCACCCGCTGTTACCTTATGCAAAAAAAATCTTGATGCTTTTTCTTCATGCCTATTCATTTACTATTCTCTATTTTTCTCACATCATCTCCTCCACTCCTATTTTCCCTCTGCTTCTGCGTGACAAAGCATAAAAAGCAATGAAATTTATTTTCATGCTTATTTTTTTTTTCACTCGCTCGCTCTCTCCCCGCCAGTCTAATTTGCTGTACACATCTATGCACTAGTGCAATGAATGGGACAAACCAACCAACCGGGATCTCAATCCGTGGCTTGGTTGGTTGACTCGCTAACTTGGCGTAACCATCAAAACTCAGAAGAGAACACAACCGCGACGAGAGAGAGATTGAGAATACAAAAAAGAAAATCTCTCTTCGTCGTCTCCCCTTCTTTTCCTCAATGAAAGCGAGATAATAAATAGTACATGGTGTGGAGAAGAGCGCTATTGTTCCTTCTTCCGAATGAGAGGGACCAGTAGTAGCATAAAGTTTAGTCTTCAGAAGAAAAAAAAAACAACATCAATCACACCTTCAAAAAAATATCACGTCTCTTCTTCTCTCCATCTCCATTCATTTCTCATCTCTACAAAACTTTTGAAGAAAGGGTGGGCCTATACTCGACAAAAGTTCTATTTCTGGTTTGTTCTTGGACAGCCAAAAGCCAACCCTCTGCTTGTTCTCACAACTCCCTATAATATATGCTGTCGATATAGTGCTGATATATTTCAAAGAAGAAGAAAAAAACATTTACATTTACTTTTTACATCTGCTTCCTGACTCTGACTGACACAGAGAGATGCGATGTGATAATGAAATAAAAAGCGAAAGAAAAACTTACTACCATGCCATGCCCCATGCACCAGTTTTCCCCATGCTCTCTTTCTTTCTGTTTTTTTATCTTCTTCTCCCTTTTTATCTTCTCACATCAATTTTTATATGCAATAATGCAACAAGTTTTTTTCCCTCTTTTGTTTTTATTTTTATTTTTATTTTTTAAAAAAACGAAGAGAAAAAACCGGATTATTTGAAAGGAAAGCAAAAAGAAGAAGGGAAAGGATGTGGGGCGGACGAGTTAAAAAATAAAGTGTGCTTTATGATAAGCAGCATGGCGAGACTTGTATATAATCTTGTTAGAGAGAGAGATTATCATGCAATATATTATGAAAGGGTTAAATACATAAATAAATAAAAAGAGATTTGATAATGCAGCAGCAGCCTTGCAAACTCTCTCTCTACTGGCCTGGCACACATATTTTCTTGTGTAATCTCTTGAAACTCTCGGAAAATCGGAGATTGTGGGGCGGAATGAACATATTTATTTTTTGCAGAAAAAAATGCATTTTTGATTAGATGCATAATATACAGTCTGGCAGCAAAATAAAATATTATTATTTTATTTCATTCTGAGTAGAAAATGTAAGAAATTTTCCATGAATGATTTTTTTTTCACTCTCTGGCTTGGCTTGGCTTGGCTTTTACAAAACTTGTCCCGTCTGACCAGGCCAGGCCCGGCTCGGCAATATATATAGCAGGAGGAGAAGACCAGACCAGTCTGCTGCACAATAACTTGACTTTTTTTAAAACTCACCTATACCTGCTTTGCCCTTCTTGAACTTGACTGCCTTGACGGGACAACCACTTCATTCCAAAACTGCATCATCATCATCCTCGTTTTTTTTAAATCCTCTACAAAACAAGGACGGATATTGTACGCACAAACCAGAAATCCACAATCCACACACAGAAAACTTTTTTTTAAAGAAGAAGAGAAAACCCGATTAAGAGAGAAAACCTCACACAATAATAATCATAATCATAAAAAAAACATATATATATTTTTATGCATTTTCCTCACAAAATAAAGAAGTATTCGTACTAACTCCCATATGAAGCTACCGCACGATCACCAGCATCATTATTTCATCATCAGTTGTATATTTTTCTCTCCTTTTTTAGTAATCTTGTAAAAATGGAGCATGACCACAAGATCAAAAGCTATGATGATGATGATGATGATGAGATGGTCATTCGTTTTAAGCGGTTTTGTTTAACAGGCCAGGCAAAAAAAGAACAGCTGAAACATGAGTGTATTTTGTGTAGCTGTACAAGTTGGTCGTGCCATGTAGCAATTTCTTTTTTTTTTTGCAGGAAGAAAAAAAATGTACTGTAAAAACATTTTTGTGATTCCTTCCTGGCCTGGCTTTGGCTTTGGCTGGGCCAGGCCACGTCTCTCAATCATTATTTGTGTGTGATGGGCCGCTATTTTCACAATGGCACGGACACAACAGAACTTTAAAAATGTTTTTTTATTCCGACTACTCCTCTGGGACAATCTCTCTCTGGTTGCAATCCTTCTATAAAATATTTAGCGAAAAACATGCATTTGTCGTGTTTCCTTTGAAAAAAGAAGGAAAAAAAATTGTTGCATGTATGCCATGTAAAAGTAGTCATGCATAAAACATGTTGCATGGACTTATGGGCAGGGTCGTGGATGGCATGCCATGCCATGCCATGAAAAGTTTTTTTCTCGAGTTGGTCATGTACAAATGTTTTGTATCTGGTCAGCCAGAGAGAAAAGATGATGGCAAGAAGAAGAAGAAGTTGCAGGTGAATCTCTTCTGAATCTCTGTGTCTTTTAAAGAATATATTATTATGCGTGCGTGGTGGTGGTATAGTTGGTGGTGGTGATGATGGTGGTAATGGTGGACGTGGCTTTTTTCCGTTAGGTCAGTGACCCTCTTTTTTCTGCAGTGAAAAGATGCATATACCTAGGCGCAGATAGAAAGAGAGGAGCAGAAGCTGAAGAGATATAAAAAAAATGTTGGCTACTCTTCTTCGAAGAAATCATTCTTTTGGCTAGAGAGCTTCTTTAGAGGAAGATATTAAATGACCAGACCAGAGAGAAGAAAAGGAAGACACATTATTCCATTATTATGTACGCACTGTACACAAAGTCAAGAAAGAGAAATAAAATGAATGAATATGAGACCGTTGTTTGGCCTAATGCTTCCTTCTTCTCATTTTGATCTTTTTTGATCATATTATTCTCTCAAGTCAAGTCATAGTCTCATCTTCTCTCCTCAAAAATATTATTGACAATGGAGCATACATTTTTTTTTGTATATGCTCACATTACCCACCAAAAATATATATGACAATGATGAGCATCCTCGCTCACATATCATGATCATCATCATCATGCGATGTTAGATATTACACACACAGAGATTTGTTTTTAGCAAAATGGAAAGACTTGCAGTGTAATTTATAAGCTCATAGATATGTCAATTTTTATACAATGTTTTTACGTGACGTGTGTACATCATATCTCTCTTTCTCTGTGCTCTTATACAGCTTTTTTTGAGATGCACTTGCTTTTCATTGTTCGTGCATTCCCATTGTTGCGAACTATTTAGATATCTATCCTCTTCTTCTTTTCTGTTATTTTTTTTGTGTGGGCAGCTCAAGCCAAGCCACGCTGTCAATAATATCTTGGCTCTGAGAGTGTCAGAATATTAGCATGACATCGTCATCATCATCACACTCGACTCACGTATTATTATCGTCTATTATAATATTCTCTTCCCATATTATATTTATTTTTTTAATGCTATAATCTCCACTCCAATCCACAAACACTAGCACTTTTTTTCTTCTATAGCAGCAGCGTCCACCAAAGCCTTTTTTGGGGACAAAATATCATATTTCCCATGCCAGCGAGAGAGCGAACAGCGAACCCATCAATAACTTGAGAATATTTTATGTGCATACAAGAAGAGTTTAAAAGCATTTAATTTGATACTTTGGTTAAGAGTGGGCGATGCGCATTTCAAAAGACACACACACACACACACGCATAGTAATAATATTTAAAGATGAAGTAAAAAGGGCACGGATTAAAGAGAAGTGCTCAGAAGTCGAAAAAAAACGCGGATTTCGATTCTCTGAAGAGTCCCTGTGGCGATCTTATGAGAGCTTCCTTCCAATCCTCGATCCTAAATCCAATCCAATCCAATCCACCCAGGCGGACATATTATTTTATTTATTTTCAATCCATGACCAAAGTCATTGGATTTGATTGTCAATTCTATTTTTACGAGGGGATGTATTTTATATGCCTGTTCGTCTCGATGATGATGCATGGCTCATAATAATGGGGATGTGGTCGGGCCTGGCCTGGCCTGGCCTGCTTACATGCATTTTGCATCACAGTTGATTTTTTGTCACTGTTTTTCCTCCTCCTCCCACCATCAAAACCGTTTCATCCTCTCTTCCTCTTCGTCGATATGCTCTTCAACCATCTTTTTCTGTAACAAAATATAAATGTTTTAATCTAAAGAAAATATATTTAAAAAAACCTGCTACGCCCATTCATTGAATTTTTGTCGTGCCGTAATAAATTCGAATAAAAATTGCACTTGTGACTTGGCTTGACTTGACTTGGGACTTTGTTTGTAAGCTCGCTCATGATGATGCAAACATTTTCGAAATAAAGTGCACAGCTTTATGATTCCCATTTGCCATGGCTCATGTTATTGTGTTCCCAAAAAAAAATCAAAAGACGAGCGTACACACAGACACAGACAAAAAAAAAATGAATATTATTTTGCGAGAGATTTATTTTTTTTCACAAATCAATTTCAATTCTGCACAGGTACATATTCATTCAATTCAGGATTTAAAAACTTTTGTTTCTTTTGTTAAGTCTCGAGAGTGGACACTCATGGGCAGTTAATAAAGTCATAGCCGTAACTCATTGAAGAAAATAGAAAAAAAATTATGACAATCACAAAAAAATGTATAAAACTTTTGACTTTTTTAAATTGCGTTTTTAAGATGTGATGCAAGTTATTTTAGAGAGAGAGAGAGAGGCTATTAGAGGATGCGCCATATCGAATGGAGTCATGATTTATTTCACCGCGCGAGCGTCCTCATCTCCACTCATCCATTAAGTCCTTTAGAGCCCATAATAATATATTTTTGTCATTATCATTTTCTCTCTTTAAAAAAAATATGTGATTGTTGTGAATCTCTCAAAAATATTTTTACTAAGAAAAAAAAGTATTATTATCATTTAGTATTCACATCTTCTTCTTCTTCTTCTCCGTAGTTTTTGGAATGTTACCAGAAAATATATATGATGGAGTATATACCTATGATGGCACAACACATTATGAGCTTTTGGAAGTAAAAAAATGTGTAATAAATAAAGACTCTTTTTTTCTTCTTCATCCATCCAAGAAAAAAACATCTTATATGTATATGTATACGTATACCTACGTTGTTGGCAGCTCTAGAAAAAAATTTTCTTATAAAATAATATACGCTGGTCATTTTCATCATCATAAGCGACAACAACAAACCATTTTACTCTGTTGAGTAAAAGATGAAGAATCCGCCGCGTCCTCGTCCATCGCACATATCATCATCAAAAATCATCCTCTAATATTTCCATTACTTCATTCCATCCTTTAAAAAAATGCCTGTGTGTACAATTAACTACATTAAAAAGAATTGTACACACATTGTTGAGCAAGGGGATGTTAAAAGTTCCACTCTCACATTTTCTACTAACGACGCATCTCGAAAAAAAATATGTATCCAACCAAAAGGCAAATGGACAATAAGAAACACTAAGAAAATCGTCGTCGTCGTAATATCGTCATCACCTCACCTCACTCTCAACCGCCATGCCAAGCCAAGCCAAAGTATCATTCTCTCTTGAAGAAATCTCTTTTGACCATCAAAACCCAAGCCATATAAGCCATACCTCTTCTATGAAAACTATGTGCGCCAAGCCCAGCCAGCTGAGAGTTTTTCTGTGTCTGTGAGTGTTTGGCTTTGACTTTCAAGAAAATGATTCATTTTTACTGTTTTCCATGAAGTTTTAGTTTACCATTTCATTATGAAAACTATACACTCATATAGATTATATATATACATATATGTGAGATAGAGGTACCTAAGGCCATGAAGCCAAAGAGTCAACTTGGCCAACACACGGCAACGCAACACTCAGGAGAAAAAAAGTAATCATATTATTTTCTTCTTCTGTGTCTGCGGCAGAACAGCAATATATCTTGGACCATTTATTATCGTTACATTATGAACTTGGCTTGGCATCAGCAGGCATTATATGCATCATCAACACAAACACAGCATACTTGAGAACATGCAATGTAACATGTGTGTGTACAAAAAAATTATTATTCTCTGCTGAACAAAAAGAAAGGAGGAAAAAATATATAAGCAACTCGGATTTGACTTTATTTTCTTCAAAA
>JAQIWO010000235.1:0-17374 GCA_034695405.1 Entomobrya muscorum
CCACCAAAATAATGCTGCTGCAGAGCTGCACTACACTTGTCACTTTTATATGATTTCACACACAAGGCAGCAGCAGCAGTAGAAGCACATAGTTTATCGAGGAGTAAATTCATTTGAGCCCGAGCCTTTTCTTTTTCAGTCAGTTTTGGATTTTTTTTATCGTTTCGAGGATTTGTTTGTGTGTCTGATGCATATTAAACCGTGCAATTTCCCGACAGCTCATACAACATGGCTGAGTGGCTTCCCTTAAAAAAGCCAAGCCGTAGTTTCTAGAATGTGGATTGAGAACGGTGA
This sequence comes from Entomobrya muscorum, assembly GCA_034695405.1. Classification (NCBI taxonomy): domain Eukaryota; kingdom Metazoa; phylum Arthropoda; class Collembola; order Entomobryomorpha; family Entomobryidae; genus Entomobrya; species Entomobrya muscorum. The sequence goes on from JAQIWO010000235.1 coordinate 295, forward strand.
TGATGATGATGATGATACTACCCTACACGATAGACAATACAGAAATGGTTGACGTTTTTTGGCCACTATGAATATTTCATCCCCCTTTTTCATAGAGATTCATTCAATTCCTTACAAAATTTTCTGTGGTGTACATCCCAAAAAATTTCTACTTAAATTGTAGTACACCCATTTATTCTCATATCCTTTTGCTATCTCTCTCTCTCTCGCTTTTTGAAAGAAGATTGGATCGGGAGGATATATATTTACGTGATAAATAAGTTTCTGGCTTATGAAGCTCCGACTTTACTTCATTTTCTCGATCGTTTCCTCCCCCTCAAAATAGAAACCGAGAGAGACAGAATTACAAAATGAGTTTAGTTGGGGTTGGTTGTACAAGAAAACAAGCAGTATCAAATGCCGTTGTTGTGAAGTTATAACGCATTTTACCAGAGTGGAAAACCAAAACAGCGGATGTTTCCGATTTTCTGATTATGATAACTTTTCCAGACCAATTTTTATTCATGTATAACAAAATGGAAAAATATCTCAAACTCAGATCTATGCTTTTTTTGTTCTTTGCTATTGTGTGCGCTGGCAGGATTGAATGATAATTTCATCTCAAATTTCACGCGTGCAGGCGGATGCAACGCTGAAATTTGATGGCGATTCATATGCATTTACATAATACAGAGTACATGATAATGACGATTCAGTCAGATTTCATCCTTTGTGAAAATTAAACCTCCCGACGACGACGACGACAACAGCAACAACGCAGTAGTCAACAGTAAAGTTTTAGTTGGATTGGAATATATTATGCATGTATCAGTTTCTTGGGGAGGGGAATTACAAATTTTCATCTACCATTCAAGTTGTAATGCTTTGTAACGATTCTCTCTTGTGATCATGAATACAAGAAGGAAGTCTATTTATGGCTAAAGGACTCATAATTTAGCCTGATTTTATCCATTATTAGCTATAATGCAACTGCCGCCGTTGATCCCTTTACATGTTTCCCTTTTTAATGGTTCCTCGCACTTTCAACAGCTTTTAGGAAGGAGGAACGACGACGTGGAAGATGATAAGAGAAAGAGAGGCAAAGTGAGAAGAGCGAGTCAAGTCGTGCAGCCTATTTCTACTTAAGGTAAAAAGGTAATTACACATGCTCATGTGATGATTATTATTTAAATAGCCTCTTCACTTTTTTCTCCTTTCTTGTTAAGATTGAGCACAAATGTATTCTACATTCATAAGCATTTAATGAAATGCACAGGAGAAGGGGATGAGACATGAAACTCTAAAGATGCCTGTGTGTGTGTTATATTTGGCGATCGGAGAGACAGAGACAAAATGATAAAAATTTGTAAGCAGGGCTTATTTAGGATAAACACCTCTTCACGCGCAGTGTGTGTGTGTGTGGGTTATGATTATAAAACAGAGAGATAAAATAAAAAGAAATTAGTTCAGTTGATGTTAATGCCACCATGTGTTTTGGTAATGCAATCTATATAGAAAGGAAAAATTTCTAAATGTTCACGACTCAAAAGAAGAGGTGTATAGCGTATAGAGGATCTCTTGATGAATTAACCGACGTAGATTATGATGACTATGTATATCTGCTTATTTTGAATACTTTCGAGAGTTGAAAACAAAATGTAGATACTTAATGCATCACGTTTCTTCAACTGTGGTGCGATTCAAATTTAACGATAAGTTTCGAACAGGTGAGTCGAGGAAATCGTGCATGTCTATCGAGAAACCGAATTCATGAATCAAAATGCAAGTGTGTTGAAAGACACACTCAAGTTCAGTAGTAGTGGCAAAGATGCCAGGTAAATAGATCATTTGTGACTTTTTTCGTCTTCTCTTGATCACCCGCAGAGTCACCAAAAATGATGAGACCACCTTGTCATGTATTAAAGCGAATCGGATGTAAAGTGTAACCCTGCAGTGGTCTCTAGTTGTTAAAAAAATTGTTAATGAATGTGCATGTAAAGAATGGAAAAATATACGTAAACTTCATGTAGGATTGCAAATGAAAAAACACAAAATAGAACAATGTATTTGTGCTTGCGGGGGAGAGAAATTTTACAGGAAGGTGACGTGGATGAATTATAAGGGACCGTTCTTTTTGTACGCAGTATTTTGACCATTTTTTGAACCTTTCATTTAATCAGACATGCAACAAATCAATCGATAGAAATATTTTTGTCTGTTTTTTCTTGTTGAATTCCGCAGACTCGGTAATTAAGAATAAATATAGTTGCCGGTTTACAATAAATGAATGATATCATGCATTATTTCACTTGTACCCACACTTACTCAATTTTAATTAAATGGTTCACAACTGTTCAATAAATGTAACATTTTCATTGAATATTTTTTTTTGTGTTTTTACGTTTTAATTATTATGATAAAAGCTCACCATGGTCCATGTCAATGTTTTTATTCAGTCAGTAGTGGACTCTTCAAGGTTCTCGTCATGAAAATAAAAATGATGAAACATGGTCAAACATGCTTTCTTTTTTTAACTAAATGATTATGACCATCTGGTCGTGAAATTAGTTTTTACGATTCTTTTTTTTAAATGCAAGCATGCATAGCAATAAAGATCATGCAACAAGTATATAAAAAGTCATTAGATATTTTTTCTTCATATTCCCAACTTCATTTTCGTTTGTAAAAAAACCCATACAAAATCTGATTCACAGAATGATACATACCTAGAAAACGCGGAGATATTTGCATACCACGCTCATCTTCATAATTATTCATTAGCACCTTCAACAACAAGAAGAGAAAAAGAAACAGATGAGGTAGTCTCCTCTCTACCTGCTACCTACTTACTCACATTCACATCTCAGCCACCAACACTGCATGCTGCTGCCGTAACAGCAAAAAAAGCTGTTGTGTGAATCTTTCTGTGAAAGGCTCAATTTAACCATGCTTTTCATCCTCACGTTTTGTTCTACTGTTCATGGCAATAACAAACACAACAAAAAGCTGACTTGCGTGTAGGTAGTAGCTCTTCACAATGACAGTGGTCTGGTAAATATATTCGTTCCAAAAAAAGTAGACGGGCTGCTGATGATATTCATTTCTCTTCTTTTATTTGCTCAGTACGAGTTAGCAGGTAGCGTTAAAAAATCATAAGAAAGCAGCTAATCCATCTACATATATATATAAACGTAATAAATGCATAATAATGCGCAAATGTCAGGTCAACATTTCTCGTGTTTGTCTGTCAGAAGAACTTTTTATAAATTTTTTTCAGTGCCACCAAGTTCAAGTAGACTTTTTTTCGCACTCTGCAAACAAGCAAGAGAAGAAGAAAAGGTTGCTTGAAGGATTATAAGATGCTTGTTGAGCAGTAGACATTTTTAAGGGAATGAGACGATTATATGCTCTTACAGAAGCAGAAAAGTCAAAATCATTTTGATTTTTTCTCTCGTGGAGATGATTTACGGGATATTTTATTTGCAAAGAGAAAGGGTTGCAGTGACAAGCTTTTTTTCTTTGAAAGCTAATGCACACGGCAATGATAATTGAAAAGCAGTACTATAAAGTTATCCAGGTCAAAGATGTCCTGTGACTAATCGAAAAAGCATACAGTAGCAGGTTGAATATGATGACAAAACTTTGTTTACACAGAAAACAACAAAAAAGGAGGACTATACAATACATGACTACTATTCATATATTATGTATACATTTAAATGTGTACTGTACTAGTTACATGCAAAGCTTAAGCTTAATCAACACGTCAAGTGAATTTCATGCTGAACGAGATGAGAGTGTAGAGTGATATATGGAGTAAATGGACCAAACAGGGAGTCCACGATGGTGGACGGTGGACAGCAGAGAGTGCCACTTGAATGGCTCATTGGACAACCGTGCCGTACCGTCTTCGTTTTTTCACAATGAGCGACAATACAATGCGAAAGCACCATACACAAAAGTCTAATCCGAATCTAAAAGAAGCCATTTATCTTGAAATCTTTTTTAAAAAGAGATTTGCACACACATTGACTATTATATGTACAGGTTCAGCAACATCACAACAACGACTACGCATTTTACTCGTCGTAATAATAATAAATATTCTCTTGAGTTGATGATGTAGACTGACACAGAATCTCGTCGCAAATCTCCTTTACCCTTTACGTCAACGTTTTGAAGCGCTTATTAAACACAAATGTCAAAATTGAATATCTTTATAAAGTAAAGACGAAGCTTGCAACGGCATACTTTATATGTTTATTTCCGCCTACAAAAAATTACCCTCCGCAATGAAATAATATCATTTTTTATGCACTCTTACCAATAGAGTATAAGCAATTTACACGTAAAATTATTTGACATTATTACATCTTGTGTGTGTGTGTAGCATACAACTGAAATGAAGCGTTTACCGTGACGTTCAGCAAACAAAACACACAGACATACGACTAGAAAGAAATACGCGAAATTCCTTTTATTGTGTATTAGAGCGGTACATGAAATGAAACGATTGAAGACAACGGTCTGGTGCTAAATAAGCAAATTATTATTTGTTACGATTTACAATTGAGTGAAGTCACGGCAAAAAATAATAATAAAGCGGTTAATTTGGCAGGTACACAATCAGGTATTTTTTTATTTCCCGTATTTCATATCAAAGTTTGCAATCACAAAAGAGGACCCTTTGATGTTCATTTAGGGAAAGGAAAAAAATTAAGCCAACATGATTAGCAATTTTTTAAATCTAATGTAACATATTATAAAAAAAAGTCAATAATGAAGCAAAAGTATGAATCGTTGAACTGGTTAAGAATTTTCACCAAGAGACATAGGGTTGAACGGGTGATTTGCAGAGACAGCTCCGCGTCCTGAGCGTGTCCCCATATCTGAGATCATTCACTTTATCACCAAACCAAACACACACGAATCGACTCTCGACTCTTCTGGAAATTGCAAGTGTAAATATTGAGCTTTTCTATTGTTACTTGGGGAATTTATGAGACAAGGATGACTAAATTCGAGAAAAAAAATTTATGCAAGGAACAAGATGACTAGAGATGTGGAAGGTGAGAGGAGCCTGTTCTGAAACTGACAAATAAGACGCATTTAATCCCATGAAACATATAGGCACGGTTACAACACAACAATGATCACACACACAGAAAACGGTAATAATATTCAAATAGTAAAAATGTAGTCGTGTCGCGAGGTAGAACGAGAAAAGACAACAGTCGTAAAGTTGGAAAATGTAAATTATTGAATTCTTTTTGACAACTTCCCCTGTGGGCTTCTGTCTCATTTGCAAAAGATATGCCTCGTCAAAAAGAAGTTCGGCACATTCCATTTGAAAGTGTCATTTGATGTTGCCAATAATGTATTTACCTAAATGTATGTGTGTATCCTAATTCTACTTTTTGTGAATTAATTGGAAAGACGCTGTGAGATCCACGTCTTTGGTAACAGTCAAATAAACTCGCCATAAAACTAAGTTTTTTTTAGTCAGAGACATTCAGTTTGAAAGAGCTACCCCGTTACTTTTTTCTCAGATTTTTTTTGGCTTTATACAAAAGTTCATATAGCATTGCAAATTATATTGCTGTTGCAACGGCCTGGTCATCTTCCCACAACAATCTGAATCATTTTGTATTCTTTTCTTTTTCAAAAAATTCAGATGTCAAGGAAGTTGAGTAAATTTGGCATTTTATAACAAAATCGTGATTGGGCCTTCAATAATGATGGAAATGAGCGAGAATAAAGGGGAAAAATTATTCATAAGAGATGAAATCTGCCACCATAATAATAATACTATAAAGCCATTCCTCCAACTTTTTTTCTTCCACAATGCAATCTTCTTCTTCTGGCAATGTTACGTCAAAATTACACCCACCAATACCACGATTATCCTCATTAAACAGAAATGGGGATGGCAGGAATGTGACAACTACCAGAAGAGGCAGTAGAAATGATAGCAGTAACACCACAGATTATCGTGGGACAATAAACCGCAGTAATTCCGGTGCTAATAGTGAGGCAGAGCAGAAGAATAGCCAGCAGAAATGTGTCTTGTCCCATGATGACCATAATTGTAGCGATGAAAATAGAATAGATGTAAACAGCAACGAAGATGATACTCGCTCTTTATCAATTGCAGAGGATGCCCGTTACGATTACAACCGTTTAATCACAGCAAATCAACCTTTTGCACAAAGGCTTGATTCGTTTTTGGATTCGTATGAAAAGAGGCACAGTCTTGAGCCATTGGACAAGTCCCAAGTTCAGGGTTTGTCTAGCAATTTTAATTTTTCGTCATTACCGCTGTCTCCGCTGATTACTGTCTCAAGTCAAGATCGAGAATTTTACCAGAAAACTGCCCAGATTTCACGAAAAGATTCGCAGCATATTCCGATGATACCATCTACATTTAGCTCGTTAGATTTATCACGGCTGCCAGGCGCGACTTTGTCTCAAGATGACACTAAAGATAAGTGCTTAAGTAACATCAACAATGTGAGCAGAGGTGAGTTTTTTGTTAGAGGCATCATGAGATCATTGATAAATAATTTTTTGCACAACAACCATTTAGTTTGTAATTTAATGTGATGGGATGACCAACTTCCTAATTTTTTCGTTGATTTTCTCAAGAGATTTTAAATATTCAAAGTAAAAAACAACAAGAACCGTTAAGCCCAATTAAGGAAGACTCGGGAGGTTTGGTCAAAAGTAACGCAAGGAAAAATGTGACAAAAAGTATGTAAACGTAGTAAACTCTAATCTGATGTTTTTTCTCTCTTAACAAATCCGACACCATCCATTCAGAATGACATAGTTTACATTACCCCATGTATGTACAGACAGTTATCATGATCAAACCAGACAAAGCGAAAAGAAAGACGCCACCATCATTTGCACAGCCATCGAAAAGAGTAAGGTTGATGTCGACAACACGGAAGTGGATGATCATGGTAAAACCTCCACTGCTGCTGCTGCTGCTCCTGTCAAGAAAACTTCAGTAGATCTAAGAAGAGTTACATTGGCCACATCACCTCCACCACAACAACCGCAACGTATTGATAATTCGAAAGCTGCCATAACTATTATTGGAGAGGAAGAAATAACTGTCAAGAAGGAATGCAAAGAAATTTTTGCTGTTGCACCTGAGCTATCGACAACAAAATGTTTGGTGAAATTGCCCAGTGAGAGGACTTTATCAAAAGACGTATCGAAAACTACAGTTCTTTCTCAGCGTGATCGTCGCGATACTAGCAGTGCGTCATTTCTAAAAAATTCAAAAATACCAGTGCCGTTGCCAAAAACCAAAGTAAATATGGCAGTCACCGAGAAAACCCTATGTCGCTCATCGTCATCATCATCATCAAAAATTTGCAATGATAGTAAAAGTAACAAGAAAGATGGCATAAAAGACCAGGTGCGATCGGAAGCCGCAATAGTGGAGAAAGCGGAAGTGAACAAAATCAGAAATACTCATATTGCAACTCCACTAAAGCAGCAGTCCTTGCCGCATAGCCATAATATCCCAAGCCTATTTACAAAAACACTGCAGACAAATTCCAACTTAGATTATTCAAGAGTGTCTCATGGAAAAAATGCTGGCGAATGCGATGCAATTTTAGAGTGTTTTAACTTTATCGATGGCCTCTCTGGACATACGGCATGGGTTATGAGTAAACTTTTGGAACTTCCGCTTTCCGATGAAGATGCCATAAAGCGAATCAAAAAGTTAAAAGAGTGTAGATCAGACATGGGTGATTTCTTCGGAGTGCCATATATTAAACAAGAAGTTTTGGCTGAGTTATTTTTCGGTGAAAGAAGCTTAACCAAAAAACCTGATGTAAAATAAATTAAAAATTATAAAGATTAAACAAAAATAGGCAAGCTTGACATGAGAATTCAGGTGCACTAAACTATGACTAAAATCTACCAGTAAAAAAAGAAATGTATGACTAAGCCCTCTTTCATTCTCAGCATAATATCGTTCTACCTCTAACATTTTTATAATGACATCACACACAATGCACTGCATCCCCCACTCAAGTTACATCAATATCGCTGACATGATACTGCTACACACACACTCATACTATAAATGTTCTTCCTTTTCATTCATGCCCCATGAATTTCGTTTTAGCTGCTGCAAAAGTAACATGATACAAGTTGGGTCTATTTAATTTTTAACCCTTTTCTCCATTCATAGTAAGGCAGTTGGTTAAGCATTATTATATAAGTCGTTTGAAATGTTGTAAAAATGTTGTTCAAAAATAAAACAGGAGCATCAAAATAACCAGAAAATGAATCGCCGATTTGAGTGAGTGCGACAGACTGATAGAAAGAAATTATAATGGCTGCTCTTTTGGCACCCTTTTCAGCGTTCACATGATTATACAGACTGTATCTGATGTACAGAAAAACTACCTACCTGATCTAATGGGTAATGGCTATTTTACACTTTGTTCACAAATTCATCATCGTATTACGTTACGCTGTTACCAGTATCATGACTTCATGAATTCATGAATGCATACTACTACATTTTGTTGTTTGTATAAAACAGCCATTTTGGTTTCAGAAAAAGTTGAGGAGTCATCAAGTTATCAAAAGCGCGTCTGCACGTATTGTTTTCTCAGATCAGCAGCAGTGGAGAGGATCAGGAGAGACAGGAAGTTCTCTTCGTCGGTCCGTCAGCGATAGAGCTACTGGTCTATTAAACGAATGAAATGAAGTAATGGTTGGATTGGAGGCAACCATCATGTCTGACAAGTTGTAAGGCATGCAACCATGCAGTTACGGTGTATGCTAAAATATACATCCTACTACTCCTACCTAAACTTGATATCATGCGGAAAATCAAACCAACCGTAGTAATATCTTGTGCAATGATGTGGCTTTTAGTCTTAATATTAGTATTGCATATACATTTTTTATTTAAAGTCATTATTTTGTTTGATCCGTTCAAAAAACCAGTATATCGTTTCACAGCAAATGGAAATTATTTTGTCATAATGAATGCGTGAAATGGGGAAAAAGTCAGAATGTCGTCGTCAGGTAAGCATGAACCGAGAAACCGATTTCCCCTAATTCCTACTTAATCCTATGTATATAATGCTTGTAATGGCGGAGGGGAATAGAGGAAAATGATCGCTTTACTTTTTAAACTTATTCCTTAAATCCTATTCGTGTCTAATGGGTTTACATAGTTTTTGTTTTCCTGGCAAAGCTTCCTGTGTGACGTTGCCGTAAATATTATGTTAATTTTCTCTGCATATAACTAACCCTTTAATGAAATTTGAGTCGGTTCGTAAATTTTGTGAAAATTAATCCGTTTAGTTGATCAAAGGAATTAATGGAATGTTTGGATACATTTGACAGGGCGACAGTCTACAAAACCTCACCTCAACTTTGACTTGACTCATCATCAACAAACATTGCCAGAAAGTAAAATAATATGCACCTCATTTCATTGTTTTTATGAAAAATTATCCTTACGTTGGTGAGCGTGCGCATGATACCATATTATGCTTATATTATATGCATTCATTCTTTAGCTGTTGAACGTTTGACAAAAACTAAGAAAGGGGTAGGGATTTCTTTAAAATTCTTGCTGCATACCATTCTTTTTTGTTTTTATTTTTTATTAAGCACTCCTGTTATCTAGTCACTGATGATATCGTACCTTGTGTGGTATCATATTTCCATAATTTTCATGATTTTCAAGAAAAGATTGGATTATTAGTTAGAAGGGATGTGTTTTTCTTCTTAAAATGTGATTTTTCAGGATAGAAAACATTTTTTTTTTTAATCCTGGTCGCGACTAAGCTTATATATACTTAAAGTACATACTACGTTGCAGTGTGACAAGGCGTCAGACCTCATTAGTTTATGGGTAAAATACGATCAATGTTTTACTTTTCTGTCCCTCGTCCTTTCTCGTGGCCTTTATCCCACATTTTTATTAAAAATAAATGAATTTATAGAATGTGCTCGCAATTTTTTTTTGTGGTGCTACGGTCGGAAAAGGTTTTTAAAAAACGAATATGTCAGGTAAAAAAATTTACCTGCAAATACACTTGTTTCTCACGTCTTGTTACATTTGATGTAAAAGGTATATCTACATTTAAAAAAAATCAAATCAGCTCCTCCTTCTCTGTCCGTTCATTCCTTTCGTTAAAAATTCACAGGATTATACTTTTAATTTTTTTTAAAGGCTGCAGTTTTCCCCAATACACATAATACAAGCCTGTAGGCCTTTCCTAGACACTGACATTTCCCCGTTGCTCCTTCATTACAAGATAAAGAACAAGGTCGAGAAACAAATCCGTCTGATCCCCACATTTCAAGCAAAATCCTACTTTTCCCTCTATTGTTTCCCAAGAAAAGAAGAAGAAAAACAACAAAAAACATGAACGAAATTTTGTAATAATTTACAAAAAATGTACATATGTGTCCCACCTCCAACTTGACTTAACCTAAAGTTTTAAAAAAGCTGCAGCGATAAGGCATCGGGCTAATTCCTTAATTCTTGTATGTACACTCAACGAAAATGTGATTAACGCAAAAGGGAAAAAATAGAGTTACTCCTTCTTTTCCCAAAACAAGCCTAAAAAAGATTGTTCAAAGATTTAAGATTTTTTTCATCTCCTAAAATATACACAACTCTTTTGTGTAAAATCCTAATATGAAGATGATAACCGCAGAAAAAAAGCAATGAAAACTCAACGAGCGAGTGAACGGTGCACTTGAGAAACCACTGACAAATAGTGATGATGATGAAGCCAATAACAATCATGATGATCATCATCATCTCCATCAACAGCAGCACAGCACAAGCTACACACGGGAAATGTTTGTCTACCAACTTCTTTTAGAATAGTAGCATTTAGAGAGTAAGCAAATATATGTAGCATTGCATGTCTTACAAGAAGAAAAAAGCCAGAAGTTCTCTTCATCATCATCGCTTGCTTTTAACTAGCACATGAACGAGAAAATTATGAGCAAACCTCAAAAGCAAAGTAATAAGTAGACGAAAAGCCGCAAAACCAAGAAGGAACTGAGAAGAAGAAGTGTGATGAGTGAAGAAAAAACTGCCAGTTTCTCTCTCTCTCTTTATTTATCTATCTTGTATATCTCGTGTACTTGCTGGAACATAAATTTATTATGACTATCTATATATTTCTTATACTGTTTGTATCTCTCTTCTCGCTCTCCGAGAGACAGCTTCTCAGCTCATAAGAAATGGATATTGCAATAATATGAGTTACTTGAAACCACAACGGCACACAACAGAGTAACACCCCCTTTCCCTAGCTTCATTATATTGTTTTGCTGGAGGAACGTATGATAAACTCAACTGCTAGGCTATACCAAGCCCCCATTTACTACGTACAAATGTATATATACCTATGCATTCTTTATCAGTTTTTTTATTCTCTCTCTCTGTCTTTTACCTTTTCTTGCCATGTATCAAACTTTGTATGAAGGCGGGGACAAGTTCAAAATTTATAAAGGTGAGAATTTTTTGAAACAATATGATACCTCGAATTCTTTTCTCATCAAGTTTTCATGTGCACACTGCAGCAGAGGCCCAATGTTCTTTCATATTTAACTGGCACGAAGAAAAGAAAAGAATGAGCTGCCTTTTTTTCTTCTTTTCATTGGAATGACTTCTGAATCTTCTGCTATTTATTTTATCGTACCTGGCTGTTTTTCTTTTGTACCTTTCTTTTTATACCTGAAGTTACTTTCTCAAGACGAAGGAATTTGTTTGAATTTTTTAAACGTTTATATGGCCAAGGAGAAGATTCGGGATGATTTAATTTGGGGCTCTTTTTGGGTGCACGTATTGTCCCATCAACTTGTGAGAAAATGAAAAATGCAATATTAAAGAGAGCACCATGAGCACATGACATTAAATGCAGTATATGGGATTTTGCTTTAAAAAAATATCATTAATGCCAAATACATTAAAAGTGCATGTGTATATAGTTGTCTATTACATGGACTTTGTTTTCAAAGAGAATGTATACCTGAGCGGAATTTTTTAAAAGTGGGAGGATCACATTTTATACGATGACGCTCCTCTTTGGTTCGTCATTATAAACTAAAGAAAAGCTTTATTTGTAAAAGGCGTGTTTGAAGACAAGAGCTTGGAAAGGTTGGCATAAAAAATCATATTTTATGTATGTTTTTTTAGTACGGTAATGTAAAAAAGGGTCCGTTTGTAGTAAATATTGTAAGAGTAAAAGCAACTTCAGTACTACTAAACCATCAGCCGGGATTAAAAACGGAAACCTCAAGACAAGTTTAACAAATTTTGTTCACATCGGCTGCGCAATATTACTTCCAGAAACAATGATGAAAATACGTAGAAATTGTACTTTTATTTGTTACGATTTTACAAAAAAAAATATATATCGTCTGCTCCACAATATCATGTTGCGTAACTCTGATAATTTTTAGTGGTGGCAATTAGTGGAGTAGAGAAATGAGTGCGGTAAAAGAAAAAGTTGAGATATAAACATATTTATTAGATGTATGCCTACTCTTCTGCATAGTAATTTGTAGCTGTACAATGACGTGAACGCAGAAACGCATGCTTAAATACGATAATAAAATGAAATGGAGAAGAACTTGACATTTAGGAAACATAACTTTGGAGTAAAAGAATTACTAAAAGTTAGTGAAACTTGCAATTAGCGAGCAAAGCCTGATGTTTGATTACATAGATAACAGATGCAGATCATTGCGCTGTAAGTATAAAATGGTCTATAGACACACTCTTAACACTTTTTTTCTCCAGACAGAATGGTGCTTCTTTGTTTATTATATGCATAGTGTATACGCTAATCCGGTAATGGTCATTGCTTTTCCTATCCAACTACCTTTTGGTTTTAATATTGGCATAAAATGTAGCTCCACGTACTATTATTATTCAAGTAATCCCACTACAAAATCATGTGGTTTTCCCTTAAAATGCTGTCATAAGGTAAACCACAGTTGTTGGTTTTTATTGGAAAATTGTAAAGCTCGAAAGTTTGGCTTTGTCTTAATCTTGGAGATGATCATCCTCAGAAGAACATCATCATGACTATGATTATTATCGTGTGTGCTTGGTGGTAAAATAGACATGCATTGTTCATAGCTCATCATTAGCTCATTTACTCGGAGCGAATGAGCTGGATAAGGATCATCATGATGATCAGCATCACCCAACCAAATGTTATGCGTTGTTATGCGTTTTCCTCGCGAACGAGGATGATGATGCCCGCAGTTTGAGGCTGTTGTGGTGTCATAATTTGTAATAAGGGTGACGGCCAGCTAAACCACAGCTCATCAAAATTTTGCTCTGGAATGATATGAATGTCATATCATGGTTGTTTATATAGTGTACATGGCTGCAGGAAACGGAAAAGAAAACTCCAAAAATTAGGAAATGAAATTTGGGGTATGGAAAAGTTCTGGGCTCTTGGTAAAGTATACAATAGCCAGTACGCTGCAGTCTTTTATACATGTATCGTGTAAAAAGCAATATAAATTATGACGCGGTTCCAGTCATTCGGAATGTTTTTAGACGGCATGTGGTCCCATATTTTATTCTCACTTTTCGTGCTCTAATTAAGCAAACAATGGAATGCTCTCTCTCTCTCACATCTCCTTCTGGAGGTACTTTGAGCTAATTAATACAACAGTGGATACCAAAAGCAGCGCAAGTCGTGAGAGATGCAATGGTTTCACTACTCTCTTGTTAATCAAAGGAATGCTACGTATTTATTTTTTGTGGTAGATTTTTTAAAAACCATCTCGTCCAAAAACTAAAACCTTACTATATTTTAAAAAGTTTGGTTCAATGCCTTTTAAGTTGATATTATAACTTGATAAGGAACTGAAATTGACCTTTTGTGCATAATTGAGTCAATGTGACACTTTACACCTCATGAATACCCAAACAGCCATTTGAACACATTTGCGTTTAAACTGCGTGTTGTAAATTCAAATGTAAAAAGCAACACCACGCCGACATTGTTTCTGCCCACGCATTTGCCACTTTAAAGAGAATGACGATGGTAAACAAGAAGCCAAAAGCCAACGACAAAAATTATGTATGCGTATGCTTTTGTTGCTTTTTAGTCAAGGCTGTAATTATCGTTTTGCCCAAATACTGTTTTGTTATCAAAGAGCTTATGATTTTGGCTGAACTCTTTTACGTTCCATATTGCGTGAAAAGTTGCAGTTTAGTTCCAAAATTACAAACTACTACTGAGAAATAAAACTAAAGATTACACAATGAACCTTTTTGTACAATAATTTAAAGTTGTGTGATCTGTCATAATTCTGACAATGATATCATTAAACGTGTGGTTTTATTCACACATTATTACTGTTCGAATATGTAGCTGTAAAGCATTTCCAAAGTACAGCAACGAAACGACCACTTGTACAGCTCGTAAATTCAGCCCTTGATACAAATCTTCAAATTAAGTTGGAATTTTGTGACCCGTCGGGTGTTTTACGGTACATGTACTACCATTATGATTCTAATCTGGAAAATTGAGCTTTTCTGTTTGTTTCAATAGATTGGTAGTAACAGGAACCAAAATATATAGCTATTGAGAATGCTAACAAGCGTGTGTAGATTGTGGATTTGCAAGTTGCAAGTTGCAACACACTCTTTTTGTTTCTATATCCAGCTAGCAAACGCTAATGAGGTAATGATTTTATTATAAATACAAGCTCATTTCCGGAAGTTTCCCTGTTGCTCTTATGTAAAAAGGATTAGTAACTTTTTCTTTTTTACAAAAACGCCTTTCTGCTGAATGGACAGCAATAATGACTATCACAGGTCATAAAACCATCAAAACTTGTACTACCCTGATGCAACAGCTTTATAATAGGATTATTATTAGATTTTTATTAAAAATGATTTCTCATCCTTGAAGCATTATATTATTCAAGAGCATTATTAATGCAGCTCATCTCGGTGCACATTTGCTACCAATAAAATTATAATCAACTTCAGTCCATATAGATTAGGCTGTCTCGTTTTTTAAAAATAAATGCAGTATAAAATATATTACCCCTTGAAGCCAGTTATTACTCTTAATATTATGTATTTTTTCTATTATGTAAATCGGTATACTTTTTTACCCTTGCTTGGTTGCGAAAGTGCTTATAGTGATTTATTAACACATAATAAATATAGCTATTTTTCTGTAACTGCCTTTTTATGGCATAATTTCAAAAATTATATACCAAGATGATTATTACTATTTTTTTTTATTTTCCATAGCCTAATCTTGTATTTAATGAAGTGGCACTTTAGTGGTGAAATGGATGTGTTTTTTCTCGTATAACTTGTTTTCAATAGACAGGCGATTGGTGATACAATTATTATTCCCCACTCTCAATTCATTTTTATGATTTTGATTACAATGACGGTTTTGTACGTAGTTATTATCCTCTCTTTTCGATGATAATTTTCCTTCTTAGAAAAAGAATGAAAACTCAGATAAAAATTCTCAAAATGTTAATGGAAAACCGGTAAAATGATAGTTATTATTTAGCTGGTAGGTTGCAGTTTTACGTTTAACAGTCACTTTGAACAGAGGTTCTTGAAGAGCGGTGTAGTGGTTGGCTGGTTGCTTCATAAAACGTTTCTAGTTAAACAGTGAAACTATTTTGTTGGAACTCTTCTCCGGCTCCTTCACAGCACTAATGATGACTGAAGAAGTGCGTTAAAGTGTTTACACACCAAATTGATACCTAGGTCATCATTTCAGCAAAAAGAGGAAATAAAAATGAGAATATGTCCAAATGCACATGAGTACCGACAGAGGAGAAAATATTGCTGATTTTATTATGCTGGTGTAGCAATAGCTTGAATGTTTTTTTTTTCGCGCAATAATATTTGCAATAGACAGTCCAAGTAGTAGAGGCGACAGAACAACAATCTAACGAGAAAGGAGCAGTGCAGTATTAATAATAATAACAGCACATATATAATGATAATGACAACGGAAAAGAGTAAAGTTAGTAGTATAGTATTTTATAGTAGAGCAATATTACCAAATTGGCAAAGCATGCATGCAATGCCTGACTGACTGACTAACTGATACTGGCACTAGACCACACTGTGGCTTCACTGGTCGTTATAGCTGTTAACAAAGGAATGAGGGGGAAAAGAGGATGTTCGGAATAGAATGGATGGGCACTTGGAAATGATAATAATGATAGCTGTTGTGTATGCGAGTAGATGCGAGCAAGTGTGTGTGTGTGTGTGCGGTGGTGATGGTGGTTCGTTTGGAAAGCAGTAAGAGGTAGTGGGTACAACAGGAGCAACGGTAACTTACATTAGTGAGCTACCCGAATCCGGAAAGTTTATTTGATCCAGAAAAAAGGAAAGCCCATTAAAAATATATAGCGCAAGTGTGTAAGCATTATAAGAAAGATAATATACGACAAAAGCATCATCATTTTACAAAACATGCGATACGACAAACACCGCAGCGGCAGCGTTGTTATAATAATAACGTTGTTGCGTTTCTTGCGTCCCTATTCATGCTGTACTTATGGACTAGTACAGCTTACATCACCTTTTACCGCTTTCTCTTTACACACGTAATAACACACTATTATGAAGCCATGTGTAAAAGTAACTACTTCTAGAGTGCCAGCCCAATA
This sequence comes from Entomobrya muscorum, assembly GCA_034695405.1. Taxonomy (NCBI): domain Eukaryota; kingdom Metazoa; phylum Arthropoda; class Collembola; order Entomobryomorpha; family Entomobryidae; genus Entomobrya; species Entomobrya muscorum. The sequence goes on from JAQIWO010000235.1 coordinate 16,966, forward strand.
TTATTAAAACTACATATCAGCATCAGCGCAGCAATTTTTTCTCTCAGATAGTATTAATGAGGATGATAGTATTTACCCGGACAAAGAGTGGACGGGTTGTTGACGGCGAAATGTTGTGTAGAGTTGAACAAAATATCGGTAGCAGCGCGAAGCGAATGCGCGTTCCCGTTACACATTCGCCGTTTTCCACATTAACCAACCTCTTGCTCCGAAAAGTAGTTAAGAAGTGTTCAAACTGAAGGTGATGATGATGATGATGTTGATCATGAAGATTGAAGCTATAGAGCATATAGCACACTTCAGTGTTTATAAATTGTCAAACGCACGATGACAAATGGAATGACACGATATAAACTGGATGGTCACGCGCATTTTATTTGCTCGCCATGACGGTTTTTTTTATCTTGGT
>JAQIWO010000236.1:0-17371 GCA_034695405.1 Entomobrya muscorum
TTCATTCCTGCTGCGGCAAGAGTGCTTTTGCACTTAAAAAGTATAAAAAAAGTATACAACATGAAATGTAATGAAATACAACTTTGTACACATATAATATGCAACGCAGATGCATTGAGAAAAGAGACGTGTGTTGGGCGACACACTGGGGAGAAATCAGCAGAAAAAGAGTGAGATGCAGTTCACGGGGCGCATTAAAATAACTACATCATCTGGAGAAGTGCACCAAGACATTTTATTCATAAAGGCATGAATTATTTGATTTGCACTTGTAAACTTTGTAGAAATAGTACAGTATACAGGAAAGGATTGAAACTGTGAACTGTGTGTATGATGCAATGATATATTAGTATACCATGCATATCTCTTTTGTGACAAAAAACCTTAACATCTACTTAATTTAAGTTGGGAACAGCAGCATGGGAGACCATCACAACACGGCTAATTCTTACGATGATGGGATACGAACAGACATAAATACAACGCATTTCTCAATTTCTCTGGTTGGGCTTTTCCGTTTGTTAAGCTCTTTCACTATTTGGTTGGTTTGGTCGGTTTTTAGAGGATGAGGGCAAGCATACTTGTTACATGATGCCCTTTCTTGCGTAACTTCCCACACAAGCTTAAAAGTACTGTGCCATTTCTCCACTGGAAAAAGAAGCTTATGTGTTTACGTTTTTCATACTGAGAAAATGGATAGTTGGTTGAATGAAGGACTGAAAAGTGTACTTTTTACAGACTCTGTAATATTTCGCACCCAGAAAGGGAGAGGAGAACGGTGGAGGGAGACTGGAAGAAGAGCTTTTGCCTCTTGCTCATTCACACAAAAGCAACAATCACCAAAGAGGATCAAGCTAGTTAGCCTAAATGGATTAGGATATTTTTTTGTTCTTTCACTTTACTCGCACACGTTTGTCGATAGCAAATCGAGATGAATTTGAAAAAGAGACTGACAGCTTTGGCATAAGCTTCTTTTTAAGGAAAGAATGAAGACAAGAGTGGTGACTGATTGTTATGGTCGATGACGAGTACAAAATATTTTTTTTTAAACAACCATGGAATAAACATTGATGCGTGTGTGTTTATTTGTTTTATCAAAGCAATGTGCACTGATCATGATGACGAACACCATTATTATTTATTAGCAGATAACGTAGCAGAAGTTCATACTCAAAAATAAAAATCGAAACAAGTCCACTGACGATGAGTGAGCAATACGATCTACAGATCAAAACACGAAGTGGGCTTCTTATTTGGCATTGTTCTCTCTAGGGGAAATCAATAAACGATAAAATATTCCTATTCCTGCATTGACGAGACCTTAGCAATGGAAAATGTTAGATCAGATAAGAAGCTAAAGAATGCTGATGATGTTTCATTTTTTATGTAAGTCATAAGTAGTTTAATAAATACCAAAGCACAGTGAACACACGCACATGTGCACCGGCTGCTCACAAAGAAAACTGTTTTTCTCCAGCTCTTTTTTCCACAGTTCCCCTACCCTATTGGAATGATTGTTGAAGTCAGCTGGTCATTTATAATGCAATGGAATAATAGACACGAGAATCATTTCCGTATTGCATATCATTCCGACATTACAACGTCACGCGTGGCTGGAACTGCCTGTGTGCTGGAGAGCCGGAAGAACTGCACTTATTTGAAAATTTTCATATTTAGTGAAGTATCAAATAATACAACAACAATAATGCTACTACTTCACATTGTACATAGTTGTTATACATTTCGATACGAATACGACAATATTCCATAAGTAGTTCATTCAAGTGCATATTGCCTATTATGCTGGAACAACATTGCATTTCCTATTATATATGTATTATTGACGAGATTTGTGAGAAGAGATCGACTTTGTGCATCGCCTTATTTTGTTAAAAAGGGGATTTTCTCTCCTTGAAACCCACTCACTACTGTCTATATGGAAAAAGTGGTTTAGTACAAGAAGACGAGGACTATAGTAGCATGTAGTCACATTTGTTGAAGGGTTGTTATTTCGTTTTATTACATTTTCGAAACTTGTCTTTTGACTTTTATGATATGAAAGTGTATGCATCATGGCGGTATATATACGTATGAGCTTGTGTTTTGACGATGATAGAATTGTGATACAGTAGTTGTACTCACGCACTCACGATAATACCCCTTTCATTGAAGGCTGGAACAAAAGGAAAGGAAACATCTTTTGTGCATTTCATTTTATTCGGAAATGAGAAAGGGAAGCGGTTTTCAGTAGAGTTCTTTTGCTACTTGCTGCTCTTTGTGTGCACTGTCTTGTGACTTGTGCATATTCATTTTTATGACTTGTCTATTAGTTCACTAGAACGAAAGAGGAGACCAAAAGACCAAACAAAAACCGGCGGACTGACATTGAAGACACAAGGAGCAGAATGCAATGAGAGGATTTTCGGAAGACCAACTTTAGAAACTGGGAATCAGAACCAGAAGAATGCGTTTCACTTTTTGCTATTATTATAATTTACCATGTATTTCTCTCTCATCGACTCATTTCAACTGCATTCTCTATGACTTTAAGAACAAACTGAAAAGCCTTCACTAAATATCAGCACCACCACCACCGCCAACATCATCAATGTCATCATCTTTATTATCAGCAACACTATGACTGTTATATAAAGTATTTTCTTCATTTCAACTGCTGTCCTCCTCTTTCGGGTTTCACTGCGGAATCCACTCACCATCAGCACTACTCTCGTCATTTAAGGCGGCATTGAACAAAGGAAAAATGCATTTGAGTCATATTATGAAGTATTTAGTCAAGTCAGTCAGCAGAGCATTTTATCATCGGTGATGGAAGTATATATGGTAGAAAGAGATTTTGTTTCTGGGGGAGTCGGGAAATCTTGCTCATCGTCCAAATAAATAATATGCATATTCATAACATCATCGCTTTCATGCACACACTTTTTGAAAATACTTTTGGGAAAGCGAGATACTGAAATACTTATGCTTCAGGCTGAACGCCATATTAAAAGAACATATCGTAATAAATTCAAGCTTGCCTTTTTTTAAAAGTGTTCGCATCTGTGTATTATTTGTGAAATAAATGGTGTTGCTGAAATCAAAGCACGATAGTTATTAGGAGTAAACACATTTATCTTCCAGGTTTTTTTCTATTTCGCGTATACTTACAGAACGTAGTATATTATACAGTTTTCATATTCAAACATTCTATGTATTGTAGGTGTATCCATGTACTCGGACTGTAATTTGTAGTCTTTTTACTTCCATTACAAATGCTCACGACAACATTCTGCTACTTTTTGTACTTACTCGTCCTTGCGTGAGTAGGAACAAAATTAGGAAATGTTCTTTCCTTAGTGCATACGATTATGTTACCATATTTTGCTGATGATAATGGTGATGATCACCTGCACATCCGCTTCTCCAGATAGTATTAAATCAAATTCTCGGAGAATTCCATAGATCATCTTTGCGTGCATATATATATGGACTGCACAGAAAGGATATTATTATTACCCTTTCTGAATACGAGATGATTTACGCCTCCTGTCACTCTCCTTAATCACAACATGTGAACTATACACATATATATACCCGTTTCCTCACTTTCCTGTTACATTCTCCTCGGCTTCTCTGTTCATTCTCTTAAAAAATGAAAAGGAAAATGTCGATATTAAATGAGTTCCAATCTACTTACTACGACATACACTTATGCTCGCGTAGCTTCCTTTCTTTTCTTCTCTCATTCAACCTTATATTACTCAACGTAATGTTATTTTTTCAAGAGAATCAATGGTATTACTACCGCCAATATCAACAAGACATCAACGAAATGATGGAAAAGGTAAAGAAAAAGACTAATAGACACTAGACTGTTGGCAAAGACGGCATATAGTATCTAATGTCCTGAGAATTATAATGTAGCTCATTCAACTGAGAGAGTAGATCACTCAAGATCAGCAGACCAGATTCAGAAATGCGAAGCTATGGTGCCTGCTCCAACCTTCTTTTCTGCTGATGATCACCATCATCCACTATCCACCACCTTCGCCGTCATCATCATTGATGTTGATGATGAGGAGGATATGGCTTATTTCGATCAGCGTGGCATGGTAATATTGCATTATCTTCGAGGAAATGAGGCAACTCTTCTCTCGCTAGAGTCTTCTCATTTCGCTCACTTCTTCTGTCTTCTCCGCTCGCTCCTACCTCATCTTGTCTCGTTTGCTGCTGGTGCAATTGATTTAAAGCCGTGACACGCGAGTGTAAATAATGGCAGGAGGCGAGTTTGTACTTTGTAGCACACACAGTGGTATGCTACATACAGAAAGAAGACGAAGAAATCTTAAGACTAATGTAGCATCTCGGAAAATATATACCAAAAAGGAAAGATAATGTGTAAGGAAAGGGAAAAAAGTATGCAAAGGATAATGCTCTGTACGAAGAAAATATTGAACTCACACACACAACCTTTATTTCTTCTTTAATATCTTCTTTTCTCGTCTTCATGGTTTTCTTAAGAAGACGTGCAAGGATAAGATGAAGTAAACGATGCGATCAAGCAACCAAAACCGAAGGAGGATGGATGATCTATTATAGGCACGTGGACAGATTGATACATGCATATATATACACACACTCACACAAGAAGAACCTGGAAGAGCTAACTACTTTGTCTCTATTCCCTTTAGTCTTTCTTCCAGCAGTAGAAAAACCAAGATAAAAAAAGAAGTAAAGTAAACCATGAACTAGTGAACGGAAAACGAGAGAAAAACTAAAGCTTCTTATTATGAAATGGTTGACTCTATTAGTTTTGCTGGATACATCAATGCACTCATCCGTGTTCTCTCCAAGGAACACAACACAAGGAAAAAGATCTCCAGCGATGAATGGGGAAGACTCACAAAAATACCTACCTACATTATATAATATGTATTCTTATACACCTTGCAGCAATTTATGAAAACTCGAAAGGGAAGATGTTGCTCAAGTTGGTACAAAATTCATGAGAAGCTATATGAACCTTACAAAAGATATATATGAAGTCCAGAAAAAACTTTTGCCTTATTTATTTACGACATTAGTGCGTAATCCTAGTAATAATTGTCTTCCTCTGGCAACATAATCATAAATGACCTGCTTCACTAGGGCTTGCTTCCTCTTATTAGACAAAAAATATCATGTTAGCTTCAAATCAATAAGTGACTTGCACTATATATTATATAGTATTTAAGCAAAATACAAATACATACATACAAACATACTAGCACTATGTTTTTATAAAGTTAGATGATGACAAGGTTCACTTACATTAGTCGCATCAGATTTTCTTGTCTTCATTCTTCCAACCTGCTTGTTTTTATCATTATTAAAAAGATGATTGAGACGTCTCAGTCTTTTCCTATATTGACTTTTTATATCAAGATCTACATTCCCAGCGGGAGGAGGGCACGAATACAGCAGAAATAGAAACAGAAGCATTAAGTCATTTTTCATCAAGTCAGCATGATCGTCATCAGCTATTATTATTTGGAAAACAACACAGAACAATTTGAACAATACAAAGTAATATGGCAATAGTAATAATAGTGCATCATCATAATCGTAATAATAACGATAAATAGTAATCATCTCCTCACAAAAAACGTCGCGTACGCTTACACCACCACACACTACTGGAGCTAGTTGGAGTGGTAGTGATAGTGGAGATTGTGGGATTGAATAGATGAATACAATTCTCTTCTATTTGACTGTGTTATCAGGCAAAGGAGGAGAAGAAGATAGATGCGATGAAAAGGGCACCCTGCTGAGCTATTGAGGAGACAAAATTCATGCATGCATTTACCATTTATTGCTTTGCATTGATTGCAGATCACATCAGCAGGAGCAACTACAACAATGATAATAAAAAGCAGCAACCCCACAGGAGAGAGAGAGAGAAAGAGTTAAATGCGAAGTTGTACATCTTTATTGGATACTCCTATTTGCTAATAATGCATAATGAAGATAAAAGGATAAATCCTCATAATTTGAGCCAGTCAGGCATACCGTTGTGTGGGATTGTACAATTTTTCAGCGTCATCATCATTATCTTCATTGTGAGCGATAAAAATAAGACAAGAATAAAATACATATACATACAATAGATGTTAATGTTACATTACAATAGATAGAATGCACAAGAAGGAAGAATATTAAGACTATTGTAATAAATATTGGAAAATTGGGAGAAGACAGATAAAAAACACGATGGAATTCATTCATAAAGGGTTTCACTGCGTGTGTGGTTGTAACCTGTAGTAGTAAAGCTGAGTGTATTTTGGATGGGATAAAATGTGGTTGTGGCGATTAAGAAAAAGAAAAATTGGAAGGCGAACAAAGTAGTAGACTTTTTCTGAGGACTTGTTTCCTTTGAGCAAGCTCGTTTGCAGGCTTGGTTAATCTAGAGATTAATAATCTTAATCACTTAATCTGATTAAAGATTAATTTAATCCTTAATCTATATTTTGATGAAGAAGAGATTTGAAATTAATCTCTTAATCTAAATTTTAAAAAGTTCTGGCCAAGCATTTAATCTCTAATCTAATCATCTTTGCTAAAATATATTATTTAATCAGATTAAAATTAATCTAAACCAGATTAAAATGTTGAAAACATGGTAGTTTCGGAGATATGAAAGCTAAAAACTCTAGTGTTTTGCACAATTTTGTGATTATTAGTTCTGTTTTACCTATCAAAATTAAATATCTTTGTTTCAAGAAGAACGAAAACTTCAACAAAATCAACAAACATGCAAAAAACGTTTCATAGGCAGTTATTCATCTCAAGTTTATATATTTTTGATTAATCTGAGATTAAATTTAATCAGATTAATTTAATCTTTAATCCAGATATTTTTGCCGATGGCAATGCAGATTAATCTCTAATCTACTTAAATGTTTGAGGAGATTCAAATAATTAATCTCTAATCTACGAATAGATTAGATTAACTTAATCTTAATCTAAATTTTACGAGCCAAAAACCTTAGATTAACCAAGCCTGCTCGTTTGTGTATTTTTTCTCTCTCTCTCGTTGTCGTCGTGTTCTAGTAGAGAGAGAGAGAAAACTGGAAATTGTTGCTTTTTCTATAAGAACAAGAAGAGTTTAGTATATATATTCTTGATATAATTTATAAAGGAACATCTAGAGAACTGCAATGTCCGTGAGGTAAAGTCATTAATCTTAGTCTGGAAGCGAACCCAACTCTATTTATTCCCTCTTGTTGCTTGATGACCCGAAACACAATAATGTCAGACATTTGCAAGCTCTCTGCTCCTTTTCGCTTATGCTCAGTGTGCACATAAGGCTATACATTGAGAAAAGCAGCGCAGTGAGCCCATTCATTTTGTACACACACAGCTTGCTGAGTCGTTGCTCCTAAAGGGAAAGGGGACCAAAGCCAAGGACATTTGTACTTTCTTTTGTCTTTTCCTTCCTTCTTCCACAAAAGACAATACGCCAACAGAAACGCAATACGCAGCAAATGTCCTCATCAACTCCACATGGAAAAAAGTGTATTGTTATTAAGGTCCCTGTGGAATGAACTTCGGGAAAGAGAGAAGTGCAAACACTGTTACTTTTGAGTGTGACGCTCATATACAAAACAAGGTTTATCCTAGCACACAAGCGCCGCCACTATTTCTTACAAGGCTTCACTTCACTGCATTTGTGTAAATTGCACTTTGGAATGCCATAGTAGAGCAACATATATTACACTTACAAGTTTCCAGTAGTATAGTTTTGCTTCTTATTCTTCGTGTGACATTCCTTCTTATTTCTTTCGTGCCGATCCACACATCTTTGCTGATGTACTTCCTTCCTATTCTACTTCTTTAATAGACTCTGAATGTCTGAATTTCCTCTTGTTTCATTCCAACAGTACAAGGCAGTTGTAGATATTATGTATACCCTTTTTCCACTCTAATACAGAGTTGGCAAATAGAAATGGACACGAGGTAAATCTTTGAGAAAAAAAATACAATGAAGTCAGCTAAACTTATTTATAAGTTTATGGCTGTTCTATATTACGATAGCTTAGTATTTTACACATTATTATATTGAAATCGACTTTTATTTTGTTGAAGAATACAGCTCACAGAGTACAAAGTCTAAATGGAAACCTCGTTTTCTCTCTTGTTTTTTATATACTTTATTTGAAGAACAAGATCGGATCAAGTGGAGCAAGCAAGCTCTATATTTTTTATCCATTCCCTTTTGTCCTCGCTTTTTCGAGTGATGTAGTTTTGTTGTTTGTTACTACTCCTGTTCTCGTCGTAGTTGTGATCATTGTTGTTGGCAAGCGTTATATATGGTGCACTCATTCACCAAGGATTGTTTTGTCTTGCTTGACTCTGTCAGGTTTTCCGTTTTGGTGCATTGACCATAGGAGGACAATTGTAAATATCAGTGAGATATGTATGGACTCATGTCGCCCTGCTTTAGATTTTTCTCTCTTCTATTAAAAAATAGGAAGCAAGGTCCACATGGGGCCTTGCCTTGACTTGACCACGGCGACACTTGGCTCAATCTCGTTTTGTTGTGTACATACTACAAAGTAAAACACACGATATAAAGCAAGCCGTTCCATTTTGTTCCAACAGCAACAACCACATAGTTTTTCAGTCCATAGTTTTTTGGGCAGCGTCGCGCTGGGGTGGATGGACGACATGGTACTTGGCGTTTTTGTCATTTGTTATTACTCCGAGTGCCAAACAAAGAATAATGTGAGATGTGCTATGCTATATGTCTAATAATAATGACAATGTTTGCAACAAAGGTTCAACAAAACTGAGTGGAGTGTAGGCATACACAGCAAGAAACTAATCAAAATTGACCGAAAAGAAACTGAGCGATGAATTTCAAAACCTAAAAAACAAACAGTCATATATATTTCATATATGTTTACATATAATAGGGCTACACCTACGTCTTCACAATATTATTTTTTAGAACTTTACTTTGCTTGGCATCAACAGTCGAAACAAATAAAGTAGCTTGTTTTTTGTACATAATATTATTTATTTGATTGGCCTATTTGTTTTGCCAGTCTCAGGGCAAAATAAAACATTTTCTACTCGTGTAGCTTATAACAAAAATATTGCTACATGTCATGTCATATAAAAAGCCATTTCCATTAAGGAGCTCCAAAGTACACACATGGTACCCTTTTGATTTCTGATGAAAAAGTATACACGAAAACTTTTGTTATTAGAAGAAAAAAAATCAGTAGAAGCCTTGAGTTTTATGCGACTGCAGAGATGCATAGAAATCCGCCCAATAAAAATGTAGCCAGCGAGAAAACAAAAATAACTAATATGCGTGCATATATAGCTTCCACACATGTGTTCAACCAAGAATAGTTAAATCATGAAATGAATGATGCTTAAATATATACGTACATGTCTGCATGTATGGTCTGGTATTCCACCAGCTCACATGCATGATTGGTGAACTGTGTACTTTGTAATATGTTCGTTGCTTTTTACCAGTTGATTGCACTGCTGAGAAACTAGCAAAAGTTCATTCCAACTTGGTTCCTTGCTGTATCTGCTTTCAGCATCAGCAGCAGTACTTCTGAAATTAAGTTGTATTACATTGAAATAGTGGAAATTCTGCTCGAGATGAAATGAAAACTGAGACTTTTTTGTTCCATCATACAGAAAGCAATGCCAGCTCACAGTAGTGCAGTTTTACTTTCCTCCTTGCATACAATAGAAAACATGGAGATGATTTTTTTTCATTGTGCGAAAGTACCCTGAAAGCACAATGCGTCAGAGCAGTAGTTTTTATATATAAAAAAATAAGAAAAAAATATGCTTCGCAGTTTGAACATCATACTTCTTTTCTACTTGATTTTCTCTTTTTTGTATAATAATGCATAACATTAATGCAGCATCGAGTTGATATACAATACGACGTGCACGCGAGAGTATATTCCTACGTCCAAATGTCTAAAGACGTATTGCGTTTGTATTTAATCTTGAACTCGCAAAATCCGATGAGAAAAGAATGAATGGGAGAAAAAAAAATCTGGAGAGCTAAGAAACTGGAGAAGCATTTTCTTGGAATAACGCTGCTGGGTATTATTTTTTATTTCCTTTGCCAATCATGATGTTTCAGTGCAGAATTACTCCAGCTCGAATCGAGAATGAAAGCTGGCTTGTGAGTTGATTATGTTGTGGGCCTTCATTTAAAGAAATAGTCTGTATTATTTTGTGTTTGTAAAATGTGTTGTACTACTTCTGTGTTCATGTATTTCTTGAAGGCGTCATTGTGTGTTCATAGTCCATATACTAATAAAGAACTTGATGGTATAGGTACACGTGCAAAAACATTACGTATTACGTAGAATATGAAGTTACACATAGAAGACTGTGTGTATAGAACACAACACACGTTTATTTAGCTTCATGATAATGAATGCAGTATAGTATATTGGAATAAGTCTTAAGAGCCCATATACTAAACATACGTGGTGTCACTTCAGTTGAAGGGATTTCACATTCTTTTATGATCTGATCATTTTTCCTGCACTGATTACTACTATAGATCAACAAATGCACCAGTAGTAATATATATGTATGTATACATGTCTTCATTTAAAGCCCTTTGTCCATATAAGGACTTTAATAGAAAGACCTGAGATGTCTCATTCTCATTAAATTCATATTTTTTGAAGAAAGAAAATTACAATTTTCCTTTCCTAATCTTACACAAAGAAGTTGTGCATATAATATGATGACATTTTGAGTATCTTATTTACTGGAAATGAAAGCACAAACTAAAGAAGAATCAGGTGAAAAAAAGAGATTTTTCATTTGCTCCTAATTCTGGTTTGGTTTGTTTGCTCCTTAAATATTTTCATTTTCTTTTTACAATACAATAGCAACAACAAAAGAAACCGCCGTTGCCCTATCTGCCAAAATAACTTTAGGCTGACTCTTTCTCATCTTCTTGTGGCGCGCTCCACACTCCAAACAAAAAGGGAGAGAGAGAGAAGAAGAAAAAACTTTACAAAATTGTTCAACTCGGGAGTTTTTAAAGTAGCCGGGAATCCAACGTCACTATAAATACGGCTGCGGTAGTAGTGTTTTGACTGTTTTGATTACCGAACCGTTTTTGTGGAATGCGTACTGTGGGAGCTGTTACGGGAGTAGTAACAATAAAACTTTTATCAAGATTAAACCTTGAACCAAAAAAAGTCTTCCTGAATGAAACATGAACGAACGTATACATACCTCCCCATCTTCTCTCGCTAATAAAAGGACTGTTTTCCCGTAAGTAGTAATATACACAGAGCAACAATCCCAACAATTTTACCGGAGTCTCCCCGTCATCAGCAACAGCATGAAATGCTACTATCTACCATATATTTATATCATACATACTATATACCAAAATGACTTCTCATTCTTCTTTTTTCATGCAGACAGGGAAGTCAACTGAAATAAGAAACTTTTTCCCTTTTTCTGGATACAACAGAAAAAGGGTAAACTGAAAAGAAAAATATAATAATATGAAGATATGTCAGCCATATCTTTTAGCCTGCTGCAATGTTGTTACACCTTATTAAATAACTTGTTCTTTTCTTGACTTGCCGTGTGGTCTACGGTGTATTTTTGTGTGACTTTTTAATACAGAAAGAATAAAAGTTTTCCAACTTTTACTGCATTTTGTAGTTTGTTTCGCAGTCGTGGCGCAGTCGTCCTTAAAAACATATCAGATACGTTATTCTTTATGAAAAGAATAGTGTATCGTAATAACTGCTAGAGAGAAAAAATGTCACAATTAGGCAATTCGTTCTTAAAGGCATTTTTCTTTTGGTTTTGTTGACTATTGAACTAACAGCAAGGAAGCAACCGACAAAAGATATTTTTACTATATTACCGTTACTCAAAACTGTGTACGTTTTTATATTTACTTTTCAAATTTCTGTGAAAAAACGCGTCGGCTCGGCTGAGGTGCCACGTTGTAGTTTCAAAGAAGAAGTGCAATTTTTAAGTTGAGCAAGAAAAGCAATGATCTTTAAACTATCAATGACATAAATCAATGATGACGGCTAAAACTCGATGCCGTGCCTTGCACTACTGCTTTCCGAAAAATTTGTATAGTTTTCTTCATTTCGAGCATCACAAGTTGCGCGTGAATATATGTGTGTACACTGTGCACAAAAAGATTGAAGCCACACAGAAGCAACCACGACTTGGACAACAAAATATCTGTTAGTTTCAAGAAATATTTCAGAGAAAATAAAAAAGGATAATATGATATGTTTCTTAAGGGAAGCTAGAGGAGGACCTGAGTTGTCTAAGTAGTACAATAATAATACAATTTAATGCGGAGTGAGCTTCCCAACCACCACCATCACTCTTTTTATGAAGTCTTGCTTCGTTGACTGGCTTCCTCCTTATTTTTATCCTGTCTGACTGTTAGACATAGCGTACACTCTGCTTTATATATATTCAGTATTTTCCCTAGTTTAAGTCCTGCTTCATCTTGATGCTGTCTCCTGTCGCTTTTTCTCATTTTCTCAAGAAAAAGCAGCAAGAAGACTTTCATGGACATGAGCACGGCACACAAACAAGTACATGCCTACCTAAAATGGTCTATATTACAGTTTTATTCGTTACATCAGTACCCATATGCCATAACAGGAAAATATAAATATCTAGTAGTTGTGCTCGTCAGGCAACATGATTCACAAGCATTTTAAAACATTTTTTGCATGCTGGGGTGTGCAGTATGTACGTACGGTTCAAGGAAAAACACGATAGTTTATTTCTTTGCTTCCTTTAGCACTATCCGTATTATTTCTATCTTAAAATGATGCAAAGGTCCTGCTGGCCGTTGTTTGTTGGTTCAGATGCTACCTTACAGTCCTACGGCGATAGTTTTTTTTATCTGTTTGGGGTATTTTCTAGGAAGAGAAAATGTGTTCCATTTCGAATAAATGACTTCTGTGTACAGGAGCGTGTTCATATGTTTATGCATGATTTGATTCAGAAGAGATTCGGATAAGTACTAAATCTAATACAGGACACATTCCTTGAAACTTTTTTATGCAGTACGCCTACGTAGTAAGCGTATACTTTCACTGCTCTAGTGATTTGCGTTGGATTAGATGAAGATGTTTTCTTGCTCGGTCGCAAGCAATGCACATAAGAAAAAAGACATTTTTATGCATCCCTTGGTTCAGTCGGTCCGTCAAATCGGCAGGTCGAAAAATGAAAATTCGATATAGACTCAGTAACTGGTCAGGGGAGAAGAAATTGGTGGACGACGATGTCCTCAAATTGAATTTATTTCATTTTGTTCCGCATCACCAATGCAGGGAATGAGCAACCATCCAGTTAAATTATAGTCGAATCGCATGCTAAGGCGCTCTTGTGCTATTTCACGATTGGGAAGTGCTTCTTTTGTAGATGCATCTTTTACAATCAGTTCAGTTGCTTTCCCCCAACTTCCGACTATTTCTTATCTTTTCCAGAAGAAATTGAAAATGGGAGAGGAAAATATAAAGTAACATCCTTACTATTTATTCTCATGGTTCTAGTTCTGTTTCTTGTAGTGTCTATTACTCGAATAAAACGACAAATAAACTTGACCAGTACCATCAACGTACATTTTTTAAGATGTTTTCTATCGTTCATGGATAGAAATGTTTTTAAATTACACAACAATCTGATGGTCTTAACTTCATTAATAAGATTAGGAAAAGTGATTGAGAAGTTCTAGCGAACAGGGACTATATATACAGTTACAGTTACAGAATTCGATTAAAAATATCAAGTAATTAAATGCAAGCACCACCATAATCTATCAGTGTGTATAAAAGTACATTGCAGGTGGAATTTTGCCCTCGGGATAAAGATTCTAGCCCCGAAAATTAGAAGGATGCTTCACAAACAGCAAGGAAACAGAAATTTAGCTTGCATTAAAATGAAGACAGATGCAGTTTGAATTCCTCTAATACATTGAGGCATTCTCATCATTGCAACCATTTAATTTGTAAAATGCTTTATTAAGAAACGGCAGAGATGAAAAGACGAAAAACTGCACAGAATAAACACATTGATGCGTGTGGGAAGTGGGGAGAAAAGGAAAGCTCTTTATTGAACAAATAATTATTATTTCAAGTTGGATTGGAACACGACGGGTTTCTCTTTCTCTTTCTGATAAAGAGACATCCTTTCTCTTGTTTGTGTACATAAGGCTTCCACATGGATGGCATTCAGTCAGTCACCATGTCTCTTTTCTCCTTCATCTCCCCAACTGTATTTCCTCTTCTTTTTTTCTTCTCCCATGCTTTTCTCTATCATTCGTTTCTCTCAATGAATTTAAACTGGCAACCCATTACAATAAAAGCTGAGCAGAGATACAAAGATAAAGATAAAAAAGAAGAAGAAGGGAAGAATCACTAAATATATGTACACACTCTTGTAATATCCCATTTTACGCTACTGCAGTGCAGGGTTGTCTGATGGGCGATGGAATTACCATTTTTCTATGGCCCAGCGTTGTCGCGTCAATCAGAGTCGCGGGATTACGTCAAGGGTTGCTTTCTGCTTGTCTCTCCATTTGAAAAAAAAACTGTGCTTTGGGGAGCTCTTTAGAAACATCATTCATTGTAAAATCAAAAGTAAAGTGAAGATACGCAAACACATACGAGCAGGTTCTTCGTCCATGGACTGCAGGCAGACCCTCCTACTCTTTTTTCTCCAGTCAAAAACCAGCAGAATACTAAAGCATCAATGCTTCATAGGAACTGGTTACTTTGGCACGTACAAGTATGTACCTAGTAAAATATATAAGAAATTGAGGCATTTGCTAACTGGAATCTGAAAGGTTGCCTGTACATAAGTGCCTAAGCGTAGATAAAAATGTTTTGTTAGCTCTGCATTCCCTTCCACAAAGTCTTTTTCTCATCTTTCATCTACTCTCCAGTCATTAACAACGCAAAATTATTTTCTTTTCAGTGTCTACTTACTACTACGTGCTACTGCTGCCATACTAAAGTCGTATGCATTGCAATGGGATGCATTACTTTTGTACAAATGTGTGAAATGTTTGGTTTTTTCACGTTATAATAATATGGGATACAGACTGATTTCCGAAACCTCTGGGCGTAGGATGTGCATTCAATACAAAAATATTTGATTTCTTCATAGTTTTCTCTGTTTTGATGCTAATAGAAGAGTAGCCTATATAACGATTCGTCTAAAAAATCAATGCACAACATGCAGACATACACTTCACGCTTATTCACAACGCTTCAATCTCTCTCTTTTCTCTACATTATATTCGTATAAACCTGTCATTTTGTCTGAAACACGCATTTTTTTCTGTTTGAACACATTGTACTATTGATCGGTGGGATTTTTAACGAATTTTCCGTGTGGTAAACAAAGGGGCTTCTAGTCTGCATGTACCCAAATACAAATTGATGATGTGGTATTGGCTGGTTTAACTTGCACGCACACACAAGAGCAAGCTTAACTTTCACGTTTATCTCTGTCTTCTCCCTCATTCTCTCTGGCACACGGACAAGAAAAAGGGAAAAAAGATGTGTATTTTTTTGTAGATGAGTAAATGTTTAAACATTTCGTTTACGTATTCATTCATCTCTGCAGCGAAAAGAAGTAGTGTTCCCTGGTGTTTCACAATCCGACTGGAGAGTTTTATTATGTACATATTTTGTGTTTGTATACGTATACAGTTTAAAACAAAAGTTTGTAAATTAGTGGTGATGTGTTGAGTGAAATGAAAATTACAGAAGAGGGATGCCTCACTGGATGGAGAAATCCCATGATTTTAAATACTGCGTGGATGGTAAAATGATGGTGATGAAACAATCAACAAAAATGGTATGGGATGTGGCTTGGGATGCAAAATGTTTCATACATTTGTACGATTTAGACACACACACACACATAGTGCGTACACATTTTGATACTTTCATCGGTTTCAATCATCATCATCATCATGATATCGACGGGTCGTATTCTGTTGCTGCAGAAGCGTATAGCATAGCGTGGCTGTTTTAATTATGCACGGGGAATTTTCTCCTGAAATCCGTGTTTCTACTACTGTTATACTAAATTAGACTTATAAGTATGTATATAGGTAGATAGATATAGATGGAGGGGCGCATTGCTCATATAAAATGCATAATGTGTGGCTGTTGCAGGAAGATATTTACATTGCATGTCACACACTTTTTTTATTATTCCTTCTCATGACTGATGATAATTATCCTGATGTATAATACATAATACTCGCAGTAGTCTCAGGCAGTCAGTCTTTCTTCACTTTACCTTCAAACGAATAAATTCCAAAATGTATGCTTTCATCATAATAAAATAATATTCTGCCGCATTAAGCAAAACACACATGCTCAAACGCTTTATTTAAGTAGGAAACTGGAATATAAGGGCTATTAACGTATTTGAGCGCATGTACGCGCATCGACTTGTAAAAATGCAAATCGATTTTCACCTCCATTTCCATTCGTAAAAAACGCTTTATTATGCAAACTATATATACCTACTTGACAAACAGTCTTTCCACATTTTTATCGGAATTCATGTATTACTCTTTAAAATGAAGGTAAAACATATCTTGCAAAAAACTTTGTGCTTATTTGGCAAACAAAATTTTTGTATTGCCTTTACTACCTTCCGAATCCTCCAGCATTTATTTTCTCCAGAAAGAAAAGTAAATAAATAAACAATTTAGCTTAGCAGCATTTATAAGCACTTTATCATCATCAGTCATTATACGCGTCATAATATGAGAGAGAGAGAGAGCACTTAAGCGGATAATAAAAGATGGAGGAAAATATCCCTTAACTTAATTAAGTAATCTATCTTAAACCTTTATGAAAGTTAGTTTGTATTCCCTATCTACACAGAAAACAAAAAATAACCATGCCTGTGTGTATATCATCATGCACTATTAAGAAACAGCTTCTCAGAATGAAAAATAAATAAAACGTTTAAAATTTAATCATCTCTTTTGTTTTTCCTTCAATCCTCAAGATGCTTTTCTGCAAACTTGGCATAATATACATTTTCGTATATATTTATATATACATATATTTTTACCCCTCACAGGAAACCATGATTGCAGTGTGGTAGTTTGGCACGCTGTGTTAGTGTGCCCATTAGGGAAGCATGTAAAGGATTATGTGTCTTCTCTTTCGGAAATCCCAAACAGAGCTTGGTGCTCACCATCATTGCTTTCTCACGTCATACCACCGTCGTCAATGAAAATGATAAGCTCTTCTCTCTGAACTGAACTACTACTACTACAACGCCGCTCTATATGAAATTT
>JAQIWO010000237.1:0-17363 GCA_034695405.1 Entomobrya muscorum
CACTGTGTGGTTGGTGATAGTGGTCGTGCTATTTATGCGAGTTGACTTGTGAGTTGAATTTTTTTTATTCACTCCAAAAAACTCACACAGAGCTGCTCCTGCATATGCACTGCTCCCTTCACCATAGTCCCTCCAATCTAAAATATTGCAGCAACCTCCACCACCACCACCACTTGCTAGATGTAAAAAAAGAAGAAAAAACGGCACAAGCACCAAAAAAATACTTGCGGCTGCTGCTGCTACTGCTCCTGCTGTTGAAAGAGAGAATGGGGGAACGAGTGAGGAAACCGGAGGACGAAAATAGTTCGACTAAACGAGTGCAAGCATGCATACATGTGCTTCTTCCTCTCGCTAAAGAAAAACAGGAAATTATCTTCGAGTTTCTTCGAGTGTTTCTCAGAAATATAAATCGTTTGTGAATAGAAACATTGCTTACAAAACAAGTCATCAATAAATTTTTTCTCAAACTTATCCGAATATAAAGTATATAAAATTTTGTGTGGTGACCAAGGTCAGTGTTATTTTTTTTATAGTGGATCGATAATCACTATATATTTTTTTTCCGTGAGGTTTCAAAGTAAATACATAGAATCAACTTGTTTCAATATTTGTTTCTGTATTTGTATCAATGTGGGTGGTCTCTCTAAATTACCAGGCAAAAGGACTTTAATTGAGGTATTGATTAACTTTATTTTTTTTATATTTTCCTAGAGGCAATTAAACCTTGAAAGAGGTACAGTAATTAATTTTGGTAAAGAGCTTTCCCAATTTTCTGGGGATATTTGCTAAGCTTGAGTTGTCACATGTTTGCGGGGGTTTTTCTGATATGCTCTGCTGCTCTCTAAGAGAGAAAATATTTGCGAAATAGGAGAGATAAAAGGGAACAAGAATCGGTGAATTCAATACAAAATATTGTGATCTAACCAGAGCAAACCACGTTGAACAATATATTTTGTCACCCACTCGTAAACACGATTCTTACGTAAAACTGAATAAATAAATATAATAAACAAAGAAAAAATTTGTTCAAGTTGAAAGTCATTTCAGAAATATATATAAAGAGTAGTTATTCGACAAAGAATAGCTGCATTTCCGGTGGATTTCTGCAAAATAAACTAAATAAATTACGCGGAAAGGTTACAGCAATCAAATAAACAATATTTTCTTTGGCTATCCTTGACTACCAACCAAGCAAGAAGCCTTGATAAGAAAAGAAAGTGTCAAGGTTTTACACGGAAGGATAAAAAAATAAAGGAAACGAAAACGAGAAGAAAAATAGGTACAGATCCTTATTTCCGTTCATTCCGTTGTTCATTCTTGACACATGTCACGTACTTGAAATCAGCCAGGAAATAAACCAAACCACAGACATTTGGAGCGTCGGAGACAACGTCTTTGGGATTGAGGTAGGTTGAAGCTTAAATTATTTTTTTTGTTGGATGGACGATAGTAGATTTCTTGATTTATTTATTTTTCGCTTTTGTTTCCATGTCAATTAAAATGGGTAAGAAGTATTGCCAAGAGATTCATAAGCAAGATTTCATGTATCGATCTATGCCAATTTATATATTTCAAATGCCGTAAAATATACGCCCACACACAGTTTTCAAAATGCTTTCTTTCAATGCTAAACTTCTGCAGATTTATTGCAATCGTCTTGATAAATAATTGGAGATAAGTTAAAAACTATTTATTTGAACAACTTTGAAATAATTGATTTTGAAAAGGACGCCACTTGTTTTTCAGCCTTGTGGAAAATTTCCTTTTTATTTATTTAGTTTTTGTTTGGTTGATAAAAAAGGAAAATGCAAGTTTTGTATAATTTGATATCATTTAATTTAGTTTTATTCTGGGTATATAAGTCTTTGAGTACAAAATAAAATTATTATTTATTTATATGCCTTATAAATTGTACGTGGTATTGGCTTGACGAGAATTACAACGAAAAAAAAATATTATGCAACTTGGCACTCTATTCTGAAAGCATTTTGTCAACAGTTCTCAGAAAACTGAGCAGGAAAGTGAATTTTTGTTTTGTTTTGGAGGCCGCATTCGCTTAAATTGGCCGGGGGTCTTAAAAATTATCAATAAAAATTAGATGCAGCTGTGCGCCATAAATCCAACTTTCATCGTAACTATTTAAGCCTTAAAATGAAATGTTTTTTAGGAAGTCCGCATCCAAAAGTCTTTAAATATAAAATGCATTTATCACAAGCTTGTTCTCTAATTACAAGTTTTACGGTTATGAATTCATTTATTCTCTTGAAACAATTGTCCCTTCCAAATTTGCTTTTACACTTTATTCCATCTTTTCATCCATTCACTCTGACCTAACAAATATTTAAGCTGATTAGAAAAGCATTTAGTTTTCCTGGCTTATATTTTTTTGCACCAAACAATCGAAAAAAATGCTCTTAAATCTTAAAGCTTTTGCAACCGAGACATTTATATATAGGCATATAAGTAGTACACAAATGACACTAAGTAGTAAAATCCTATAGGTACATGAGTTGTTCTGAATGTTACAATGTGAGCACATAGAGTGTATATATGTATTTATATATTTGAAATTTATAGGTACTTGAGTTGTTATGTATGTAACAATGTGTATACATATAGTGTGTATGTATGTATTTATATATTGGTAAAATAGGCAAAATCAAATAGGTACTTATATTTGCATTTAGGGGACAATGTAAATATATTGTGTGTGTGTATATATTCATATATTGGAAATTTTTTAAACTGCCTACCTATACTCCCATAACGGCTGAATATTTTTACAATTTAACTTCACTACCCTATTCCCCACACTTTATTTACTTTTATTCAAACTACAACTACCTTTTTTTTTTAAATCAACGATGCATTACATACCTTTTTATCAGGTACTACAGTGGTATATATAAAAAGTTACTTAACTGACCACCTATGCTCCCTTAACCACTGAATATTTTTACAATTTAACATCACTACCCTATTCCCCACACTTTATTTACAAAATTTATCGTGGGAAACTTTTTTATTCAAACTATAACTACCAATATTTTGAAATCAATGATGCATTGCATAACTATATGTTTAGGTACTAGTGAGTATAATTATAAATAAGTATAGGATTCTGACTGTCACGAATGTATTCATGATGTAAATTATGAATCATAATTTTGACATGCAATATATTTTAAAATGGTGGAATAATATTTTGTGAAACAAAAGTAATGTTTGACTTCATAAAAAAATACTGTTGAAACTGAAGGTTACAGATACACACGATATTGCAGTACAACAATGTTGATGCGCTCCCCCTACTTCCTGACTGATATGAGGGGAGATCTTAACTTGAGATAAAGCGTAATAGGAACTACGCTATTGTTGTTACGGTACATATGACTACGGTATATTGTTTATCACGCAATATTATTTCACTAATGTTTATGACATGCAAGTAATACAAAGGTAGGTGAATGTAAACAGTATAGCTGAACCCAACCAAACTCTTTCAGGTTATAATAACAGTTGTTTACGCAAAAGCGTTTTAATCTATATCTGTGACCAACGACACCATGCTAATCACAGTCACACGACCAAAAGGGGAGCTAAAATATATATGAAAGTAACTTTATTATTATGAACTCTAGTCACTTGAGTTTTAGAACTTGATGAAACTAGATGTTTCATATTTCTCCGGCTCATTTACTTCTACAGTGTTTTTTTTTCTTCAGAGTGTAACTGAGGCAAGGGAAAAACTTTTACAAAAACAAAACTTTGAAATGGCTAGAAATTTTTTAAAACTAACAATGCAAGATAAACGTCGTGTACGTCGACGCAACAATCTTGCCAAGAACATTTATCACCAGCGGGCAAATAAAATTGTAAATAAATACAAACAAATGGCAGTTGGTTTTACCCGAAAAAGGATTGAGCAAATAAGGAAACTTTTCAGTCGCAGCACACCGCATTACATGATTAAGTTTAATACGACAGGAAAACGTTTATTAAAGGAATACAGATGTACAACGAAAGGGTGTTATTTTCAAACGAACGATTCTCTTACCATGAACGACCACTGTTTAGAGAAACATAATCGACGGTGCAGAAAAAAACCTGAAGATGTTGAAATAGCTGAAGTGGATACAAATAACACTAGCTTCAAGGAAAATGAAAAAGCACATAAGGGGGCCTTCAAATCGTATATTCATAAGTTTACATACACATTTATAGAAATAAGTGAGGCCTTTGTACTAGTTTATGATGATTTGTATAAAATACTACAAGCGTATATATCTCAACACAACGGCATACGTGTGAAATTTATGATAACGGCTGATGGGACAAACCTAAAAACACATGAAAGACGCCCATGGAAGTTTTATTCTGACTTTACATACATTGTTAATGTTGCAGATATAACAAGCAGAATATTATCAAGCAAAATCTACATTGAAAAGCAAGTAGAGCTGTACACAAATTCAGCTAGTGGTTTAAAGATTGAGTCAATAAACTCATTGGAAGTGTTTATTGGAATTTATCGACCAATTAAAGCTCGTGGATTCATACCCCTCCCCAAAGCGTTAGCAAAACGCAGAGGGCTATTGAATATTGAATGCGAAAAAGATTGTTTTCGACTATGTATTTTAGCTGCGATATTTACTAATGAAATACAAGCAAGATGTTATCCAGGAGTTCAAAATCTTTCAAAATTCCAAAAGTACTATTTGAAAACTAAAATGAAAAAAAGTGAAACTTATAATTTTTTGATCGAAGAGCCACAAAAGAGGGTTATAAATTTTGAAGGTTTAACTGATGATTTTGATATCAATGATTTACATATGTGGGAAAAAACAAACAGTGTGAGTGTTAATATTTACCGTTTCGATGAAATCTTAAACAACGTTCAGCCTTACCGACGAACAACATTTGAGTTTACAGATCATGTAAACATGATACTGCTTGAAAACGACATTCAAGAGCATCACCTTGTTCTGATTGAAAATACTTCAATGTTTTTTGGGAAAATGCTTACACATAAAAAATACTGGTGTCGCTTTTGTGATCAAGGGTTTTATAACGAAGATCATGAAAGAAACTGCAAACTCGTTCATCTGTCTGGGTACAAGCTGCCAGATGAAAATAATAAAACGTTTCGGTTTAGGGAGTGGTATAAATGCATGGAACCGCCTTACCGGATGTATGCGGATCTACTTTTTTATCCTGATAAACAAACTAATGCAATAAAGGTTGCTGGATATAGTGTTGTTATAATTGGACCTGGGGGCATTGTGGTGGATATTCAAACGTACATTGGTGAGAACGCAATGGAACAATATAATAAGTACGTAATATCTGCAGCAACAAAATTATCATTCATTATAACAGATAAAAACCAGCAACTGCCAATACCTATGCTCACCCCAGAAGAGGAACGTATTTTTAATGAAACAATATACTGTGAACGTTTAGGCTGCACTTTCACGAGTAAAAATCCGAAAGTACGTCACCACTCCCATCACAGTGCAGGTGTTCGTGTGGAGGCTATATGTAGCAACTGTAACCTTCAGATCAAGCCACGAGCGTGGATACCATTGTTTTCGCGCACGCAAATGAAACTGGGAAACCAAATGATAATCCAGCATTTAAATACACACAGTGCACAAGGCATGCGAATATTACCACGCTCAAATGAACATTTCATATCAATATCATTTTATAACAAAATAAAACTGCTTGATACACGGAGATTTTTGGATTTTCCGTTACAAGATCTACTGGTCAATTTAGTGGCATCACAAAATCTAGGAAAACTAGAATCGTTTTATTATTTAGTTGACGGGGAGCTATTACAGCAACCATTCTATTTTCCTCACACGTGGTTTGATTCTACGGAAAAGCTGAATGAAACGTTTCTTCCTCCGAAAGATCAATATATTGATATTCTATGCGACAAGGACTTAGGGGAAGCAGAATACGAGCTTGCATGCATGCAATATAGAAGATTAGGATGCAAGAACTTTCGTGAATTTTGCCAGCAATATTTGACATACAGCGTTTTGCAGCAAGCAGCAGTAATGGAGCAGTTTGCGGATACATGTTACAAAAACTACCAGCTTACACCCTTATACTCCGTGTCACTGCCAAGTTATGCATACTCGGTGGCTACATATAAGTCACGTGCATGCTTTGAAATCCCTACAAACCCAAGGATTATTAACCTTGTTTTAAACAACATACGAGGGGGAGTATCGCACCTTTCAAAAAGAATTGTAACAGCCAATTCTGAGCACCTGGGCCATAAAAACGTTACCGACAAAAATAGGGTGGAAATGCTAATTATAGACTGCAATTCAATGTATCAATATTGCCTTGCTCAAAATTTACCTTTTGGAACGTACAGAGAGTTGGATAACTCAGAAATCATGCACTTGGATGTTATGAACTTGCCAGAAGACCAAGGCAAAGGGTGGATTCTTAACGTTTCACTGGACTATCCTGATGATATAAAGGAAATGAGCAAAGATTATCCCTTTTGTCCTAGTAGAGAATGCCCACAACGCGATTTTGTTGGTGCTAAAAATATTGAAAGAGATTTTAAAAATGACGGGCTGGAAAATAATATTCTTCTTTTAACCCAGTTTCCCAAAAACGAAATTGCTGTTTACTATAAACTTTTAAAGTTTTTTATACAAAAAGGAATGCGGATAGATAAGATCCATGATGTCATTGAATTTGAAGAAAGACCATACTTTAAAAACTTCATTGAATATAATGCCGAAATACGACGCCAATCTACCAACAAGTTTGACGAACAAATTAGCAAAAACGTAGGAAATATGTTGTATGGGAAATTCTTGTCAATTAACAACAAACTAAATGTAAACGTTTGTGCAACGCAAGACAAAGCTCTTCGTCTCTTATCACAACACAATTTTTCTGACATATCTGTCGTATCTCCAGATATTTCACTATTTATAATGAAAAAGAACGAAATTAAAATGGACAAAAACATTCTTGTTGCATTTGTAGTGTTGGATCTAGCTAAGTTGCACATGTATCGGACTATATATGATTACTTAAAGCCGAAATTTCAAGACAGAATAACAATTTGCGCTTCAGAAACTGACAACCTAGTTTGTGAAATAAAAGATCCGAACAAAACGTTTTATCAAGATTTAGCAGACTTGTCAGAAATATTTGACTTTTCCACCTTACCACATGACCACCCACTTTTCGACAACAGTAGAGCCAAATTACCTGGCCTATTTAAAATGGAATACGCATACCCACTGCAATTCGTAGGTGTAAAGTCCAAGCTTTACTCTATCAAAAGTAAGTGCCAGGTATGTCGTCAAGACGAAACACAAGACGTTTTGGAATGTGAAAGTTGTGAAGGGCTCGGAACTCATGCTCCAAAGGGAGGATCCAGGAGAAATAAAACTCCCCATTCTAAATATTTAGAAGCTGCCCTGCGGCAAGTATGTGAAACACAAGACACGACAGTGTTTAACGTAACAGAAAGCCGAAAGCAACAAGTCACTATAAAAAAAATAAACAAGAAGATTTTTTCCAATAAGGACAAGCACAGGATCTGGCTTAATTATAACGAAAGTATACCATTTGGCTACTCTATAAAGAAGGAGAGCGAAAATTCAAATGATTCAGTTTAAAACTATATTCCGAGCAACATGGAGGTGTACGGTCCTACTGATTTGCGGCTTAAATGTGGTACATCTATGCAAATCGTGGGAATGTCAAGATCAGGAAAATCACAACTAGCACTTAAAATTGCATTAAAAAGAAATAGTTTGTATGAAAAACCGTTAGATTTGTGTGTGTATGTGTATAACCAGTACCAGTCAGTGTTTGATGACGTTAAGAAAGCGGATAAAAAAATATTTTTTGTTAACGAAATTGACCAGTTGGAGGAAATATTACGGAAAGAACAAAACATATTGGTTATTTTTGACGATTTCATGCTTCAGTTTGAATCTTCACTCAACAAGTATATAAGTGAGTTCTTCGTTCACAGAGTCCATCATGAAAATCTTTCCTTAATATTACTACAGCAAGTTTTGTATGCGAAGAATTCAAGAGTTTTGAATTTGAATGCTCACTATCTCATCATCTTTCGACTCACAAGAGATTCAAAACAGGTTTATTTTCTGGGGTCACAGATGATGCCAGAGAATCCAAAGTTTGTGTACAAGTGCTACAAACAAGCTACACAACAACCATACTCTTATCTCATGATCGATCTTCATCCTGCCACACCGGACTTTGCCCGCCTGCGATCCTCAATATTCATTGATAAAGATCTAGTAGTTTACCATCCCTGAAATGAAAAAAGTTACATTTTCGCCACCAGTTATGCACTTTATAAAAGAAGATGCAAGTTGGAGAAAATCACGAGAACCAAAATGGGTGTGGGCTAGTGTGGACCGTCGTCGTTTTTATGATAGAATAATTTATACGGAAAATATTTTACGCGCAGTATTACAAAAACGATGGAGAGAATAATACAACACTATGACTTTTTGCTAGCTCTCGCAAACGCAAGAGGAAAAAAACAAAACCACATGCTTGAAAATGCTAGCGTAGAAGAAATACTTGCAGTAATACAGAGTGTCAAGTTATGTGTTAAACAACAACATAATATTCCTGGCATCAGTATATTAAAGCGGGCTAAACGGTGGAAGCGCGCAGTATCACTTTTGAAGAAGAACAGTAAACTACTTTCTCCCGTGTTAATTTCCATTCTATGCACATTACTAAGAGAAGCGTTGCATTACGTTTACAATATGGAATGATGGATAATATGCGTCTTTACTACGTAGTTCCTAAAGAAATTTACGAAACCTGTTACGCGTCATACGATACTCTTGAGGAAAAAATATCAAAGTTATCGCCAAGGCTAAAGCCAAAATTTCAAAAATTATTAGATTACCTTAATAATTTGACTTTGAATTGGAATGCATCTGGAAACATCGACGGCTACTCATCATCAGTGTTTGACTATATTAATTTTGCAATAAGGGGTAAGAAGAAACCTCGCGATTGGAAAAAGTTTGTACCACTTCTATTCAACGTTAACTTGGAAATACTATGTAAAAAGGTGAAAAGTGAAGTTAAGATTGCCATAAGGAAACATGGAAGACAAATACATAAAGCGAGCATGGACTAACTATTCACAACCATCTGCTCTTAAAGCCCTTCATGGGTTTGTCAAGGCTAGAGGAATCAAGGATATTGCTAACACCGAAAAGAAGTTGAGCAAGATTTACGCGTTTTCAGTTCACAAGCCTGCAAGACAAAAGTACACAACACGAGCGGTAATTTTAAAAGGAGCTAGAGAACATTTTTGTGCGGATTTGGTGGACATGCAGACCTATTCAAGGCAAAATAACGGATATAATTGGATTGTTTTTGTTTTGGACGGGTTTACAAAAGAATTATTTGTCGAGCCAGTAAGGAAGAAGACAACACAAGAGGTAGCAGATGCATTCAAACGAATCATTAAACAAGCAAGGCAAAGTCCTATGCATGTATTTACGGATATGGGAACGGAATTTCTTGGGAGCGCCTTTCAAGATTTAATGAAAAAGCATAACATTATACATTACGTCTCTAGAACAAAACGTAAGAGTTTTATGTGTGAGCGTGTAATCCGAACAATAAAAACGTTACTAGCTAAATACAGTACACAGGAGGGAACAAAACGTTGGGTGGATATTATCCCAAAAATAGTAACCGCTTATAACAATACACGTCACTCATCGCATGGATTCAAGCCTAGTGAAATAAGGCCAAGGCATAGAGATGAAGTAATGCATCGTCTATATGCAAAGCTTGCACAAGTATCGTTACCCTCCCCCAAGTACAGTCCTGGTGACAAAGTGAGAATAGCAAAAAACAGACTTACATTTCAAAAGGGGTATGACAAATCCTATACTGACGACGTGTTTCGTGTTACATCTCTGGTGAAAGGAAGCTACCCTGTGCATACCTATAAATTAGAGACCCTTTCTGGTGAGCCCATTAGTTCATCGTTTGTAGACAAAGAGCTAGGATATGCAGCCCAGGACTAACGGAAATAGTTTTCAATATACAACAAAACTTTTATGATGGATTTGTCAGTCACGTTAGTAAGTAACCGTGATACGGAAAACTTTGCTAACAATAACCACCGAACATTCTCTACCATGCTTCCCAGGGCGCTCAACTTAGATGGCTACGAAGTCGCTTTGGAATCTTTATCTATTACTGATCGATTTCTTCCGAACGAAGTCGAAGCTGACCCTGTTCCTGAAGTGGTAACACCACAAGAAGTTACACCATTTTTCAATCTAGAAGACAAGGAAAATGAAATAATTATTGAAACAACAACAGCTTCTGGAACAAAAATAACTAAGGCTGGGCGTACCTTTGCAAGTTTTGTAAATGGTTTAAATGTTTTAATGGAAACTGTGGGCGTTCCATTGTTTGTTGGCGTAGAATTTCTTCCTGACCAACACGGTGCAACATTTAAAAAATTAACTGTGAGCTATAACACCCGCGAAGACGATGACAAGGAGCTAGTGCTAAAATTTCCGTTAAATCGTATACTCGGTTTTCGGCAAGAAAGATTTTTAAGGGGTGATACGGATAATGATGTGGAGCCAGACAGTGACGCTTTTACAAACTTAGAGGACAACTATCCAATGTACGTTCTAGAAGTTAGAGTATCACGAGAGGAGATAGAAATGGAGCAGCCAGAAGGCATACCCACATTGTCAGAGATTGCAATAGATCTTAAGCATGCACTGAATGAAAAAAACGTTACTTCGTCCTTTCGTGTACGAAAATCTACAAAATCGTTGGAATACGAACTTGCACCACCCAATCTAGCCCAGACTATAAGAATCAAGCTGTCAAACTTTTTGAATAAATATTTGGGTCTGGATGAAAATTTCGTATTTCAGGGTCAAGGATCGATAAGTGTTCCACCAGAAATTATTAACCCAGCGGCTTTAGTCACTCAAACAACAGAACAACCGTTATTTAAAAAATATCGATCCTGTAACAAACTCTTGATTTTGTGCGATATTATCGACAACAGTTATTTTTCAGGCCACGAAATGCCATTGCTTGCAATAATGGATAGACCAAACAGCACAGGTTTCAAACGTCTATCGTACAGACCAACTGAACTCCTATATAAACCGTTGTCTCAAAAATTCGTTTCTCAGATAACAATAAGAGTTCAACCCGATCACACGGATTACATGGAATTTACTGAAGAGCCTTCCGTTGCAAATTTACATTTTAGAAAGAGAAAATGAGTATTGTGTGTGACGAAGCAAAAAACTGTACAATGGAGTTTGAAAACGATGGTGGTCAGTTCACACCTAGTGATCTTATTGCCATGGAACCCCCAACCGAAAATTTTCACACTGCGAATGATGGAATTAAGAAGACAGTAACAAAGCATAACAGAAGCCCTCGTAAACCAATAAAACAAATAAAAAGACACACTATAAAGAAATCTGCCAGTCGTAAGAAGAAGGTTGCTGGAAGAGGTCGTACTAAAAACGGGGTTTCCAAGCGCAAGACACCTACAAAATCTAAAAAATACTTTGTGCGTCAGAGCAAAACTATTTCTAAGAAGCAAAAGAAAACTAATAAGGGAAGGAAAGGATCACGTTAAAATGGAGAGAGGGGCTCAACAGCAAATTGAGGAGCAGCAGCTTCGATCAGCTGCTAGTTACCATGCATCCCTCAATTTAACTACATTGCCTCCAACGGATATTTCCATCATACAGAGCCATTATGAAGACATATACCCATTGCACTCTGCCCACTCACCAGAATCTCCCCTGGAGTTTTACATTCCCCCATCAAATTCGCATTATCTTGACGTAAACAACCTCTACCTCTACATGAGATTAAAAATATCATCTTCGTCTGGAGGGGCTTTGGCAGCTAATTCAAAGACTGTCAGTGGTAACTTCCCACTCGCGTCAATATTCTCAAATCTTGACATAGCTGTAAATGATGCGGGTGTTACAAGGGGATCCAACAACTATCCCTATGCTGCTACAATTTACCGCTTACTTTCAAGCGGGCAAGATGCTCTTGATACAAGATATAATCCTGAACGCTTATTCAAAGAAGATTCCACAGACGCCATAAATGTATCTAATACTACGTATAAGGATCTTAAAGCACTTGGACATGATTTTGAAGTAATGGGAAAAATTCATCACGGACTCTTGCAGCAAAGTAAAATGTTTCACCCAAAGATGTCCTTAAAGATTACTTTAAGGCGAGCACACAATAGCTTTAGCTTGCTGGGGGAAGATCCTGCAACGGGTAGCAATTTTACTGATATTATTACCATCGAGGAAGCACTGCTGAAAGTAAGAAGATGTGTAATTCACCGCAAAGTTCAGGAAATACATGAAGCCGCTCTTCAAAACGGAGGAAAGTTGGAGTATCCGTATAAAGACTTTGATGTAATTAGCTACAGCATTCCCAGTGGTGTCATGCAACATATTTCAGACACAATAAGCATGGGACCAGCACCAGATGCTTTAGTTGTGGGATTTGTGAGTTCAAAGGCTTACACCGGAACACCATCAAAATCACCGCTGTTCTTCAAAAATTGCAAATTGTCCTCCATTAGCGTGACCTTGGACGGTGAGCCACAAGTTTTTAAAGAGTTAAAAATAAATGTGGACAAGAAGTACTACTTGCAAGCCTACTCGCAGCTCTTCAACCTTTTACCAGCCAACGAGGGAGGAAACGCAATTACCCCAAAAGAATTCTTGGAAAATGGAATGTTCCTTCTAGTATTTGACAGGAATAATGCAGTGAGAGAAAACCGATTTGTTTTAAACCAGCATGGTTCACTTAAAGTTCATTGTGCATTCTCGTCTGCATTGACAGAAAATGTACAAGCAATATGCTACATGGTTAACTCAAGACTTTTGGAAGTTGACAACAAAAATGCCGTTTACGTCAGCTAAACGTTTTAATTTTTAAACATTGTAAATAGTGTATATATGTAAGTTAGTATGTTTGTGTGTTTTATTATATCCATTCGCGCTCATAAAATAGGTTGCAGTAGCGAAAACTGGATTAGTTTAGTAAATATATTTGTAAGATAAACATCGACAAACTTTCTCTCCAGCATCATGGATACATTTTCCAGAAGTGACTTCACAACAGGGCAAATGCCTAATTGTTTTGACAAAGCGAGCATGATTGAGGACCTTCAATCACAGAACATGGCACGTGGCACCGAAGAAAGATTTCCAGAGAAAAACAATATGTTTTGGACTACGTCGGATACGTTGTCGGTTGGAAATACAATGCTTGTTAAACAGCATACCAGCGGACATGTCAGCACAGTGTATGTACAGCGACTTTATCAAAACGGAAGATGCAGTATCTTTAAGTTCCCAGCATGCATGTTGAAAACGTTGATAGATCGGATGGAAGATACAGCAGCAAAATTAATTGCAGACGATAACGGAAAAGTTGTAATTGCCGGATTTAATTATAATGATGACATGGATGAAAACTTTTGGAAGTCCCAAATGTGCATTAAAATTATGGACTTTCATCTTCGTCCATATATGGATCACGGATGTTTGTTTTTTCGTCTTTGGCAAGAAGTTGACGAGACGCATTGTGAAAAGTATAAACAAGGGAACGGATTGTTTACTTGGAGAGGACCTGTCGCAACTATTAGTCTAACGCTTTTCTTAAAATTGTTAAGTGCTTTTAAAAAATTGTAAAAATATACAAAAAAAATATTAGATTAGGCCAGACTAGCTGGGACTCTACTAGGGGGTCTGTTGTTAAAAGATCAGTTTACTTAAATACGATGATTGTAAAACGGATCTTACCCTGACAACACTGATGAGACCGGGTATATAAGGTCGAAACCCTCACAGAAATAAAGATTATATAATGAATTTAGATTTGACTTATTAATAAAAAAATTAAATTTTCAAAAAAAAACAATGTGTTATTTCCATACGTGCATCTAGCATATTACACATCCTTCATATTTCATATTTTGATGATAACGGTAACACTGTGACCTGATGCATATCAAACTACAGATTATTGCATATATGTATAATTGATTTCAAAATATTGGTAGTTGTAGTTTGAAGAAAAAAAAATTCCCACGATAAATTTTGTAAATAAAGTGTGGGCAATAGGTTAGTGAAGTTTAATTGTAAAAATATTCAGCCGTTAAGGGAGCATAGGTGGGCAGTTAAGTAACTTTTTATACATACCACTGTAGTACCTAAGCATATAGGTATGCAGTGCATCGTTGATTTCAAAGTATTTGTAGTTGTTGTTTGAATATAAAAAATTCCCACGATTTATTTTGTAAATACAGTGTGGGGAATAGGGTAGCGAAGTTAAACTGTAAAAATATTCAGCCGTTAAGGGAGCATAGGTGGGCGGTTAAAACAATTTCCAATATATGAATATATACACACACACTATATATTTACATTGGTACCTAAATACAAATATATGTACCTATTTGATTTTGCCTATTGCCTATTTTACCAATATATAAATACATACATACACACTATATGCATACACATTGTTACGTACATAACAACTCAAGTACCTAGAATTTTCAAATATATGAATACATACATGCACACTATATACATACACATTGTAACATTCATATCAACACAAGTACATATAAATTTCAAATATATAAATACATATATACACACTCTATGTATACACGTTGTAGCATAAGTACAACTCAAGTACACATAGATTTCCAATATATAAATACATGCATACACTCTCTATGTATACACATTGTAACATACATAACAACTCAAGTACACATAGATTTCAAATATATAAATACATATATACACCCTCTAGATACACCCATTATACCAGAAGTAACAACTCATGTACCTATAGGATTTTGCCCCTTAGTGTCATTTGTGTACTACTGGTAGCACAAGGTTCTTTTCCTTTGACCAAATTAACCAGTTTGGATAACTTTCCTAGCTAAGTGCATGCTTGCTTTTGACAATATGATTGCTTGAATTTTATGACGCATGAAAAAATATCATACAAGTTTTTGGTATGTTAAATTTAACGTAAAATGAAGAAATAATGCACACGATACATAGAGGTTGGCAGGTTTCAGTATGAACAAAATCCGTGTTCGGATGGAATCCGCACGTTTCCAAAATGTACTTTGGTCTTGTATAAAACTACTTTAGAAGGATTTGTGTTGTCACCCAGGCAAGATCCATTTCACAAAAGACTTTTACTAATGTGGATAAAAGATGATAGGGGCTTTGGATTTCGGTAAATGAGACAAAAAGTTCCGGTTTCACATGGTTCAAGTCGTTTTTAAAGTCTGTATAATTTTGTGGAACGAAAGTAGCCCAAACGTAAGACAGATGTAATTTTATAATTTGTACTTTGCTCCACTTCTTTTTATGATTTGTTTACTGATTAAACTATGACTAACGTAAGTTTACGAATTGTACTGTACTTCATGCTTTGTCACCGCACACCTTTCAAATGGAAGTGAGCTTCTCCAGTATGCTTTCAATGAACTCAAGGTCATTCAAAACGTTAATAATGATGTTACCATGCTATCCATAAATATTTATGATACTGAATTTCAATGTTATTAAAATAAAACAGCGCAGCGTTTCCGTGTGCTACATTGTCGTCAACATCCTAGTTGCAAATGTGGTTTATACAAAAAAGTGTAATGTTTTGCTCAGCCCTAGAACCATAATTTAAAATATTCTATTTATATATTTTACGCATGAAAAATTTATGCTGACAAAGATATTAGATAAGAAAGATTTATTATTGGTGGTTTCCATTTTTACAACAGTTTAAAAATTGACATTCTATGAAAGTAAATGTCACAATATTATACAAGTTAAGAGCATGTAAAAGCTCTTGCTGTACGCTCCAATTATCATCACATTATTTACAGTACTTAAACTTCTCGTGTCGAAAGGGCTTAAAGTGCATTATCGTATCACTGAAGTTGAGTAAAAACGAGGAGTTTGCATCTTTTGGATCATTCTTCTTTCATGTTGATGTTTGTATAACTCTTAGAACATAAAGTTTTATTGATACTAAAGCCTTTTTTGTCATGCAAAATTGTGAAATGAACCGTGTAAATAAACATTTATGATGTTTTCCAGCTTAGGATTATGAGTTCATCATCGAATGACGTAGTTTTTATCATATCATGAACATAGTACACCGTCAATTTTTGTATCGTAAAAGTAATGACGTCAATAATAATTGTCATGTCATGCACCAGTACCTATGTATGCGCATACTGTACAAGTAGTAACCCACAATCTAATCTCACAATTTATTAATGATGCATGACAACAGAAAAAATATATGACAAGATCTTATTGCTCAGGTTAGGATTTGTTTCTTCAAATGGAGTGAAATTATTGGATTACCAAAACCAAAACCATTTACTCACCACACTTGAGAAGAAAAATCAACATCGTGCCATATTGTCTGATGCAAATTACAAATAAGTGTTTTTTCATGCACAAACAGCTATCTTGACTTGCATTAAAAAACCCAAGTGAAATTTGTGCGTAATCACTGATCCGCAAATGAACTTGCTGGATAGGTTTACCAATGACATTTAAATGAATGCATTATTTCTTCAAATTCCAAAAAAGTAATCCTTACTTATATCATAAAGCCAGTGATTACTTAATGTGATCTTGGGGATTCCAATTCAATAATTTAAAAACATAGTAAAGTAAAAAATACTATATTCAACAAACTCAACATCTAAAGTACTGGAAGGGCTCGGAAGCTTAAGAAAGAGAATAAAACTTCTAGCATGACTTTTGTGTGGATAAGGGTTTTCATTCATGTCAAGTTTATTGATCTTGACACCATGACAAAGTAATTTTTAAAAAGATGAAACGAAATCTATAAAAGAACTTTCTCACTTTTCAGTGCTCTCTTTAAGAGTTTCATATTGTTTTTGAAGGGAGCAACACCTTTTTAGTATGAAAATGCAGTATGGGGCTTAACCAATTGAGAAATACGTACGTTATCGGCGTAATTTGCGTACGTTATCAAATAAATCTTTAAACAACCCGTGGAAATTCATGCTGCAGCGGTAGACCTATAACAGATAAATAATTGAACAAGGCAGTGAACGTTTTTACAGCATGATTCAAATTTATATATTTATGCCTAAATAAATAAATAAATATTCATAACGATTAATATTGACATTTAAAGATCATACAAACTATTTATTTTTTTATTTTGTAAATATCTCAAACATTATTGGCTCCTGCAAATCAACTATT
>JAQIWO010000238.1:0-17350 GCA_034695405.1 Entomobrya muscorum
GGTGACGCTTGTTCCTCCGTCCCTAGCGGAAGTACCATAAGGTCGATAATTCCTTCAAAGACCCACCCACCGCCACGAATGGGAGAATGGATGCAAATATTTTCGGTACGATTTTCGCCTTCTTGAAAGAACTTTTTGACTGCAATAATTACCATGGCAATGAGCTAAAAATAAAAATGATTTGATTACATTAAAATGGTCCCAAAATACCATACAAATACCGTCAAATTGGCACGTGCTGGGCTCGAACTTGAATGATATTCTCGCAAATCTCTTTTTTAATTCTACCAGCTTATACGGTTCATTCAAATGTGTCTCAAACATTTACATTGATCATAGAACTAGAAAAGCTGTGACGAAGAATGTTTCACTTTAGACTCGAGTATTTCTGAAAACGTTAATTAAAATGAAATTACTTTTTGTTACTAAAATAAATTCCGATTTATTCCAGTTCTACAAGTCTGCGTCATTTCCAGTTAGACGGTACTATTTCGGTCAAAAACAGACACTACAATCCGACGACTATCAAGGCTTTTTCTTCGTGTGAATCTGGACGCAAATTCATCAAACCCGTTGTTGTTTCCACTTTTCCAAGCTTGAACGCTTCAAATGTGTGCATAGTATGTACTAACGAATGTTTACTAAGCACTCTCAGCATACTGACTCTAGAAGATTTTATGATTTCTAAATATGTCATGCATCGCTGTTAATCTCTTATTGATATATAATATGTAGAAATTATTTTGCAACTATATTCTGGTAGCGGTAAACTTTTATGAAATGTTGTCTCCTTTGATGCTACATTCGTCTAAATAAGTATCTTCATATTAAATGCTCCCGTTTATTTATTCATGTATCAACGACCAAAGTTTTATTCCGAAAAAGGACAAAAATTCACTTCTAAAAATTTCCACTAAAACATATTTAATGATCGTACTATATGGATAGTAGTCCGAAATAACTAATTTTTATTTTATGTAAGTGTTTACAACAGAACTAATTATCTACTGGTTAAATTAACATTGATTCATTTGCTTGCTCGCATTTGCTAGAACTTTAAATTTCAAGGGATTACTTTTTCCTTAGAACATCCTCATTATTTACCTCACATGGCAGTTATTAAAAGTTATTAAAACCAGTTTTCATATTTTGGACTCTTAGTTCATTAAATTTGTTTTTTCCTTGTCAAAATATGTTTACTTAACTTTAGGATCTTCCAACTTTGGCAAAAAATAATGATAAAATTGCTCATTAGTTGATCTGACTACAGGTGTAATACTACGAAAAGTGAAAGTAAATACTTACTGGACGAATTATAATAACTTTACTAATTAATGAAATTGACAGTTCCAGCTAAATTACAACTTCTCAATTTGATTAATAATTTATAGATAAAAACAGGTTACAAAAGGTAATTCGGTACACTAATGGGCTATTTTTAAGTTCCTGTACAAACTTAAACATATATCTCTTCATTATATGTTGTTAGCAATGCTCCGCATTGTGTCATATATTACTCATATGATGAAAGACGCGATCATTCAAGCTTGCATCAAAGAAAATCAAGATGCGTTTTCGTTTTATGTTCATCAGAATTCGTTAAGACCTACAAATGATATGTTATAAGTTATATTACTTGTTGCTGCATATCTTAAGTAGTATTTGCTTGATGCTGAAGTATAAAAAAACAATCGAAAATACTGGGTTTTGACTGTTAAGCAAACAAAGTTTCGATATTTTTTTATTTTATAAATTCCTTTCTGCATATCCCTGCTACTGCAATAAATCAGAATGGTCAGAGTTTGTCCACTTAACGGTAGTTAGTTGTAATGCTAACTAGCAAGTAGTGTTTCCTCTGACACTCGCCCAAATGGGATTCTGTCTACAAAAAAACCTGCTCCTAGTTAGAGTTTCCTGGGTAATGGTAATGGCATGGCTTTCATGGGTAATAACAGGTAATGGGATCTAAACGGTTTTTTTCCTTTAATGCATGTTAACATATGGCGGGAAATTCAAATTTGCTTTCAATATTCTCATATGTATGCATGTTAACATTATGAAAACCCTAATACCCGTTAAAACCCACACTTTCAAGATTTACGTGGGTTCATTTAACCCTGGGTAAAATTCTTTTAGCCCACCCTTGTTAAAACCCATGTGCCATGCCTATCTGTTATATTAAATCGTCCCTTAATCGATATTGTAGGTTGTATATTCATAGGTTCCCTTAAGGGGCAAAAGTGTTCAGTGGTGTCAAGTAGCATTTAAATGGCAAATAAATACAAGAAGTTTAGCAGTGTCATTCACAGCTTAATTCGTGAGTGGGAATTGTGAATTTTTCTAGAGATTTAAAACAATTTAAATGCACCGTGGCATACCAAATTTATTTGGCCATTGATTGAAGCATAATTGAGTGATTCGATAGTTGAATTGAGACATCACCCATTTTCCATTTCCCAGCTCAAGCTCAAGCTCCTTTCCCAAGTTATTGAAGCTCTGCAAACATCCGTACAATTAGAAACATAATAGGTTGCACCAATGTGCCTATTTCTGGGAAATATGAAAGCCCAGCATGAGTAATTTTATAATCTGTGCATTCTTTTAGAGGGGGACACCATTGAATTTAAGATTTCTGACTGTAATATGAGATATTAAGTAATATTAGAAACGAAAAATTTCATATTATTAAAGCTTGGTTAAATTATGTGTTAAGGGCTAAGGGTTAATTTATTTTTTCAGGAACAAACAATGTAATGTTAATTTATCGTTAAACTTAAAATTTACATAGCAAGAAAACTCGTAAATGTGTACTCCAAAAAATCGTCAAGTCGAATTTGAAAGTTTAGTACCAGACACTCGACAAATTGAATTTCACTTTTTATGCTGGTACTCTTTGACGATTCGTCAAAACATATATCGTCAAAGTACGCAGATACCGTTAATCCGGGCTTCCAAAGTAGTTCCTTGTATTGGAAACAGATATTTATAAATTGGGATATAATTAAACGAACGGGGGTGTCTTCGATATGGATACTATTTTCAAATTTATTAGACGTTTTCAAAACTTTGCAAATTAAAAAGAACGCACCAATTTTTAGTGATTTATAGCCTATCAAGCTAATTGAATTTGTTGTATCGGCAATTACGTAAATAAATATTCAGCTGCTTTTTACGTTCCGGAACGTTTCTGTTGCAAGGTTTAATGCAATTAATTGGTGTTTTTTAAATGCATATCCTCCTGCATTATTGCGTCTGCCAATCAGCGTCGCCGTAGCGAAAAGTTGACCAGATAGGTTTCCCCCAGAGGAAAAGTACACTGTATTAAGAAGCTCTTAACACCAATCGTTTTCCTGTACAATAAAGTCCACCAAATGTTCCAAAATACGGCAAAAGTTATTTCAAACTTATTAATTACTTTTATTCACGAGATATTCCGATACAACATAAATGAGCCAAAACCAATGATTTTATTAAACCCGAAAATTCTAAGTACAGCTTCGAAGCATGACCCATGTTTGATTTAAGAGCAAGCTCTGGAAAGCAGAGAATGTTACATAAGTAGCGTAAACTTGTAGCATGAAAGATTTAGTGAATCATGTTGGACTGCCAATTATAATCAAATTTAGTATGTGAGATAGAAGAATCTTTAGAGTACGAGACTTCCAAATCTGAATTTTTTTAAAGCGTATGTATAGAGTCCATGAAACCAGCACACTTTTGAGTTGGAAATAAATATACTAAAAGATGATCCATCGTGAACGTAAGCCAGCTAGCAAAAGTCATTTGCATGTTTTCCATTGCTATGCAAGTCACTATCTGTTAATACTGCCTGCAGAATACTAACATGCACTCGCAAGAAGCGTTTTAGCTTACGCTTTAAAATAATGTAAGGATCTTTGTCAAAATCAGCAAGTAAACTTGAAAATTGGGATATAGTAAATATTTTTTGAACAACTTTCATAAGCCTAATTTTAATACTAACATGACGTATTACGGTGAATTGATTCCAAAGCAGGGACATTGGGATTCCAATCGTGAGTAGGGAAAAGGAAGGATTAAGTTTAAACCACAAAGAACTGAAATAAAATTTGTTCAATTTTTTTTCGCTTGTTATCCTTGAAAGGTTATGTTATCATCAAGAGGTGTTTGTGGTTAATTCAAATATAATTTTGAGAGACAATAAACCTTCATTGGGTTGCTACGTTTTAATCAAGCGCAAATGAAGTGAGTTATTTTTTTAAACTGACGATGAGTAGTTAGTGTGCGTGAGAAGTGATGTCAATTTCTTGTGAGAGGACTGTTTGTAGATTATATACTCAAACACACATGTTTGTCATCTTCGCGAAATATATGTGATATTTTTTTTTTAAACGTGAAGAATCACTAACATCAGCTAAATCTCAGTGATGATGATGTTTGTTCGAGCCCGGAGCAGTAAGAAGCAGAAATACTAGACGCACAAATATATGCATAGCCAGTATTATAATATTTTGGGGTAAAATGAGAATGCTTAGTTTTAGTTGATATTGTAGTAATTTATGTATGTGCCTTCAGCAAATGCATGTCATATTGTAGCAAAATTAGTAGAAGTCAGTAGTTGAGGAGAGATGAAGATCGTTCGCTTAAATAAAGAGAAATATGAATAGAAGCTAGCGACCGATTGTCGTCGTTCGCTGTAAGTAGTTATATCGCTAAGGAAATATTGTTATTTGTTATTGAAGCGAAATGAACGCCACCTGCGTTCACTTTTGAAAGTGAAGTCTTCTGTGGGCGAAAAAATGTGAATTGTAAGTTAGTTGTCGATAATCGTCGAAAGTTTTATGTTGTTCTGTGATCTAAAAAATAAATACGTTTGAAAAGTATCCGTCGTGCATTTGTGCTTATCAGTCTCATATTCTAAGTTATCGTCATAAACTGAGCTGCGAACAATGTTTTTGTGACATTTCGAAATCGATGAAGTAATTTGCGTCGAATCTTGCGTACGCATTAAATCGATTATTATTTATTTGCGTCTGCTTAGGTTCATGAGGGCTTCTATGTCAATTCTGACTTTAAAATAATATTGGCTTCTGATCTAAAGTTTCCATTTTAAATCCATAGATACTCACTTTTGTAAAGGTTGTGTGCACCAAAGTCTTTAACGCTAGAAAATACGCAAATTATGGTAAACAAAGTGAATAACATAAAATGTGAAATAATATTTTACTTCAGCATAGCAAACCCGTTTTTTATAATTTTCCAAATAGTCTCAAACCAGATGAAATTCTCACCGTTTTCCACAGTCATTCGATTCAAAATTTTAATTTTATGCAGAAGCCAATAACTATCTGTAGCAGCTGTTTACTTTCACAATAATTTATCCCCGTATCTCTAATAATAGTATTTAGTTTCTAAGTTAACTTCAGTCATAATTGCCTTATCTTATCATTTAAATAATATGCTTCCGATATTGCTGCCCTACAGAACAGACCTTAATCATATCAGCATCAGCTAGACTTCTCATCAACCTGCATATTTTTTGTAGTTTGTGCCTGCTTGAAGGCATGATGAATGAACAAATAGTCAATAGTATCAATACACTTGATTGAATTCACAATGCCCCATGAAATCAATTTTTAGGACGGGTATAGGTTTATTGCTATTAGTGATGGGGAACTCCAGGTGTTTAGGTGTGGTTGCTGTTGATTGATTATATCGGAGTTGTCGGTGGGTTGTATTCTATGTTCCCTGCTGAGAGTTCCTCCCTGCTGCTGAGAGAGAGAGACTATGTAACATGTGCAAAAATTAAAAACATCGTTAATTTGAGCAATAAGTAAAACAATACTAATTAAAAAACACTGGCGCTGCTAGTGAAACTACATTTTTAACTACAAAATGCACACAAGAAGCAGGAGTATACAGTGAACCTCCAACGTGATTGGTTTGATATGTGTGTGTTGCAATTTCGAAGTAATAAAAATAAATGAAATGCATTATTTTATAATTTAATTTCAGGTGTTGCGTGCGATAATTCAGATGATGGTGGGTCCCATACTTTATCTATATCTTACGAATCGATTTTATATGAATCCTCATTTAAATAAAGAGCAATGCTTTCGATTGTCAACCTTCAACCATGTGAAGTTTCGAAGATTTTTCTTTGTTGAAAGCTAGTTACCACACTTGTCAAATTATTTCCCTAAAATACTGCAAAATACAACCATTTTTCTATATTTAGTTAACTGATATTGTGATAAGGACTTTAATTAGCAAATCAATGATTTTAGTAGGGTTTATCTTAAGGTATATGAGCACGACAATGTATTTTACCGTTGCGGGATTGTGGTCAGCATTGGTGGAAAAGTCATTGGAATATTTAACTTCAGAGCAACGATCAGAAGGTAAATACCAACCTTTATTGGTATCGGTATTGTATTGGTATGTACGTAGTCATTTTTCATCCCACCTTCATCTAGATTGAAAGACAATATGTCTGTGTCTGTGCTCGATTGATTTGAATTAGAACACAAAATATGTAACCAAAATGAAAAAACCTTAAAGTTTTGCAAATAAGCATAAAATATTTCATTTGTTTGACTATTAGATGCAACTCTTTCGAGTCATATTATATTTTTACCTATTTTTTTTACATTCTTGAATCATGATATATACCTTTTTTGTATATCTAGCGTAAAAAGGGATGTAATATTTTTTTGATAAAATTTATTTCCTTTCAATGATACTTACTGGTAACAAATCTATGCCTGTGCAACCTACAGCTCAAAAGCAAGTGATAAAACAAAAAAAATGGAATTAGCCGAAAAAATTTTACACACGATTACGTCATAAACGTATTTCTCTTTTCATCCGTATCAAGTACACAAGATTACTCTGGAACATAAGCAGTGATTATAATATTATACTAAAATACTTGTAATAACATTAAACAATAGTCATAATTTATGACTCATAAATATATGATTCAATCATAGATACTTTATTATATGTATTTTTGTGAGATTAACTTGTGAAAATTTTATTCAATTACACATAATCTGTATGACTACATATTATTAACATATAAACAATTCACTGCATTTTCTAAGCTTTTCAAGTATAAATGATCATATTTTTTCCAATAATTAAAAAAAGACTTTTCAAACCCTCAAATGTTTACATTTAATTTGAATGTTAGGTTATCTTTGATAATGAAACCATAAATTGCACGACTTATTAAAATAAACTCCCTACAAAAGGTAGTCACTAAATTCTAAAACTAAGAATAGTTACAACATGGTGTTTGCATTGAAACTGTAAATATAATTCTAAAAATTCATTCGTTGTCAGAGGAATCCCCCAAATCCACAATTTCCGACTTTTTCTCACACGCTATAATCCCCGACTGAATTATTGCTGATGTCTTTGGATTCACAAGATTTTCGGCGACAATCTCAATGTCGTCATCGACTGCCAAATTAGTGGTTATTATGGGGACTTCAGTTTCTTCCTTGGAATTCGACAGCAAAATGTTACCAATTTTCAAACGTTTAGATGGAATAGAGGACTCCAAATATTTTGCATTTCGTTCGACCGGCATATTGAGACGCCAAGAGCCGTCAGAAAATACTTCAATTTGATTACTATCGTCAGCCTTCATAGTTTTAATGATATTCAGGAAAAACCCATCAATGTAAAGATCCTCAAACTTTAAAGAATCGTCACAAACTGGACATAAAAACCTTAGTTTCCGCTCGTTCATGAGAAGAAAGACTTTGGCATCGAAGCACTGAATATGCTTACAATTTATGGATCGGCAAGGATAAGTCATTCGAGTTTTTCCAACTGGACAAGCGACAGATATGGGTATAGCGTAGGCACTAGTCCCAAAATCAGTTCCTTCAGCTTCCAGTAGTTTTTTGATAAGCCTTTTGGTAGAGTCCGAAGTCTTGACGTCTTTGTTTAAAAGTCTTTCAAGTAGGTCTTGAGTATTTGATACCTTCACAAGCTGGATTTGCAAACAAAAGTCCTTTTCATCATCTAATAGCCAACTGATGGCAATCCTGTTGGAAGAGAACGGGGTGTGCATGACACTGTGAGATATATTAATTGGCCAAGCGATCCGCTGAACACCGATTTTTTCTGGTGGCGTAGAGTGGACAAGGGTTTCGTTCACTCTAACAGTTAATCCTGGTGGAAATAAGTCATCTTGTTCCTCCATGAAGTTAATTTCGCAGATGCGAACGAATATTTGGAAAAGGTTACGATGATAAAGCTTAGAAGTGCCATTTTGGTCCGTTTTGTGCCCGGATGAAGTTGTGATCACCTTCTCTTGGGACGCGGACAAGCTAAGTAAGTACTGGTAATTAGCTTCCCGCTTTGTAGAATCTAGAGCTTGGTTTACTACAAAG
This sequence comes from Entomobrya muscorum, assembly GCA_034695405.1. NCBI lineage: Eukaryota > Metazoa > Arthropoda > Collembola > Entomobryomorpha > Entomobryidae > Entomobrya > Entomobrya muscorum. Next base: position 8,388 of record JAQIWO010000238.1, read on the forward strand.
TAATCAATAGAATATCAGAGAAAATAGAACTCCATTCTAAGGTAAATATTTTATCCCGTTAGACATTAGACATCAGATACACAATTGCTTGCTTACCCAGTTTAGTCGGTTTTAAGACAACATCCAAATTATCATGGAATGGTATTGGCTTAAACTTTACCTCCACATATTCAGGAAATGAATGATGTTGGTTCTCCGGTGAAACTGCTTTCAATATATTTTTAACCGTAGGAGCACGTCCGTTTATCGGAGAAGAGTCGCTAAAAGATGTTGACGACAAAATATTGACTAAAGAATGGTCAGCGGTCCTTTAAAATTTAACATAGAATGAAACATTCACTATAAAATTACAATTACTACAAATATACACTATATAAGTTTAAAATTTGTTAAATGGCAAATCAAAATATCGTATTTTACTTTAACGAACAAGTTACTCGAATCCAACATACCTTAATCCAATACATGAAAACACATAAAGTTCCCGTATCTTATTTTCTATGGGAGGCGATGCCACCAATTCCAAGGCTTTATCTTGCAGAGCACTCTTTAGCCCTGTTGATGACTTCCCAGCAAACATTAACAAAGCTTTTAACTCTGAGACTCGAAAACTTCTCACCATTTTCTGCAAACAATGTATTCCATAAACGATTATTAATAACGAAACAATAATTAAAGTGCGTTTTCCAAGTAAGCCTATCATACCAGGTTGGTCGTCTGATAGAATTTAAAAACAATAGTTCTGGTTGAATTGTTTATTCGCAATAATATAATTCGTAATCAAATCGATTTTGTAAGGATAAGTTGAAGTTCAAAAGGATTTAAGCGATTAATTATTAGAAATATTAGAAACTAACTTCGAAGTAGAAACACAACTTGTTCACTGCGCTGACTGTATAAATGTATGCTTATTGTTATTTAAAGTTTGACTGTAATAGCAACTCACCTTTAAAGTTTCCTCCATCTTTGGAATCCGTAATTTTTTGCCCTTCAAATATCCCAAAAACAGTCACAAAACCTGATCGAATTCGACTTCACTAAAAGCCTAATTACCCGTGAAATTCGTTGTAAGGAAAAACCGTTAAGTTGTGGTAATCTACCACAACTAAAACAAAACACCGAATTGAAAAAAAGAGTTTCCAGGTCACTGAAGGTTTCAGTGTTAATATTATCTTAACTTCGCTTCACCTTTTAAAACCACACCTAATAACAAACTGATTGCAAATTATGAACTATTGTGCTTTTTTTTATTTTTCAAACCAAACAGTTAAAACATAAACGATGAGAGATGATGAGAGATGTAATATTGAATAGGCCGGAGAGGAAGAATCTTCCATGTGTCCACACTTTACGTAATCCTACTAAAATATCAAAACTATTCCCAAGAGTTTTTTAAAGTAAAAAAAGTTACAACATTATATATCTAACAAGGGATCCGGATTGGGTCCGAGCCCGTTCAAGTTTGAACCTACCACGTAATATTCAGTTTTTTACGCTAATCTTGATTGGTACAGTCATTGTCCTAAATGGCTACATTCTAATGCATTGTAGATGGCTTTAGAAGTTAGGATGAGCAGAACAGTGTATGGTTTATTGCATTAAGTCCATACCGTAGTCATGGTCCATACCATTTAAAATATTTATTGTTCATTATTTAGCTTTGCCTTCATAAACTTTAAAATTTATATTTTATTCCATGGCTTACATAACATTGTGCTACCAAAAATTTAATTATTAGGAATAACATTAGATTGGCATAATTTGTATATGAAACAGACTATTTCTGGGCTTAAGCCAATGTAAAGTACATTTCACGAATATTAATGGGCGGACTAGTGGTGTATCTAATATATATAATGTTGTTATTTTGCTAAAAGAAACTCAAGCAAGTCAGTACCATTAAATATTTTAAATGGAATTTTTGAAGCATTTGTATATAGTTTATGCTAAAAATTGAAACACATGAAATTCGTTTAAAGATTTGCAGTTAATTATATTTTACATGCTTGCATAACTTGTTTTTGTGTTCAGAATTTCCTAATTTAAAATATTAAATAAGCAGCATAACCATTTAATTTACTTTAAAAATTCATGTACATAACTTCTTAGCAAATACTATGTTTGTTTGGACAATATTTATTGTTCCATCCTTGTTACATCTACAAAATTCAATACTCAAAATTTTATTGTTACGGCAGCTTTTTTGCAAACAAAAGTAGTCACAAAAGTACGAACACAAGACACCATGTTCTTCATGATTTCCATATTATATATTAAAATAAAATAGGTTGTTGCTTTAAACTCTATGAACTCACGTAATAATAATAAAAATAATAATACGATCCAGTGAGTTCGTTCGAAATTTTTGGAAGGATATAAATTATCTGTTTATATTTGTTTATCTATCAGCGTGTTTCTTTGTTTGAGCGATGATAATTTACATTATGACTTAGTTTTTGGCTTACCATAAAGTGAAGTTTTCCAATCACAAATGTCAAAGTAGTATAAAGTTAATTAAATGCTACTTTTCTGACATATGTTCTTAATAAAGTTATAAACTATGAAAACTAATGGAAAAATATTGATCTCAAAATAGATGAAAGAACCTAAATAAATAGAACAAAGTATTTCGTTGATTAAAATTGTTTCAGCTGGACTTCCTTTCGATAAAATCATAGCTTGCTAATAATATAGTACGGATGCAAGGGCGAGGTTGAGAGACCATCCAATCTCCATGGTGTATTTATTTTTTATTATATGTTTATTAACGTTAGCGTTGCTTTCATACGCTAACCAACGTGTCTTTAACTTAGACACGACTGATGGCAAGTACAAGTGTTTAAGATTTTCCCCTGCTCATACGTCAGTTTTAAGGAAACATTGCTCAACAATTATTATCATATGACAGATTGAGGAAATATTATTGGAAAGTTAAACCACCTAAAATACAATTTAATGATTTGTAGCTTTAGGGAATGGCTAATTAACTATTTAAAAAAGCTAACTAGGTTGTAAAAATTACTATTTACTCTTTATTTATCTCTGATAACCCTGTACGTCGGGTTAAAAACCATCACGTTATCATCGTCATCATATACATCATCCACATCTACTTCGTTATGCTAGCGTCTAGATAAATCCAATTTTAACTTTTCTTACTTGTTAAGCTCCATAACGACGAGGTATATTCTCTTCCTGCCATGTTAAAATGGTAGAAGCAAGGAACCAAATTTAATAGCTTATTGAATATTAGATACATGTTCATGGCAAATATGAATGTTTTACTTTCGAAATGGATCTAGATTTTTAAGGGATTTACTACATTTTAAATAATAGTTTTTTCTTTGTCAATAAAAGCATGACACTTCGACGTCGGCTGATATTGCCTTACAACTGCTTCCAAAACTTTAAAAAGGTCGGTTTTACCAACCGAAAACCTCATCCAAAGATTATATGAAACTTCAAAAAAGCTACAAATGCGAAATCAGGCCAGTAGAACTGCTAAACTATATTTATTAGCAGGGGTTCAATAAAAAGGACAGTTATTTTATTATAATTGTATAGGGTAATTTGTAAAAAATGAAAATATGTAATATAACTGCAATAATTCTAAATATATTTCACCAATTATAAAGACGCTGAAAAATCACATGCAATATGCAATCAGGTCGGAATACGTAATTTAAACCAAACTTTAAATGTTGAGAAAGTGGTCTAGCAAGAGAAATGAGATAACTAAAATATTCTTCTGCGCTAGATTTTAATTAATTAGTGTGTTTCACAAGGGCTTATTCATTTTCAAATGACAGAATGGAATTAGTAAATGGTATTGTTTGTTTGGAACCTCCTTGAAAACTGCATGTAAGTTATAAACTGAAGATATTTGATCAAAGGTTTTAATATGTTTGTAGCTTTTTTATTATATTAATTTGAAAAAAGATTTCATAGTTTATTATAATACCTAATGTTTTACCTTTAAAAGCCAGTTTTAACCTAGTTTCTGGTACTTTTTAAGAGTTTTTTTAAAGCAATAGATCGAATATTGTTGAATTACAAAACGTGGACTCTTAGGCGGGTTATGTCTTCAAACACCCGTGTTACACTCACCGGGAAATCGTTTTATATTTTAGTATAATTTAAACCTCACTAAATTCAATATCATAATTTAATCAAAGGAAACCAGCAATAAGCACAAGCATATTTAAACAATGTGTAAAAATTTTCGAAAAGTAAACTTATATATAATATACGAAAGTCTTTAAAAATCTGAAGCATAATTAATGTTTAAACTGCTGATAAATTCAAACAAGTTCAAAACTTTAAAAAAACCGGTGTAAAATTGATTTGGCAACAACTCAGTCAGATAAATGAAGGTCCACTTTGTTGCTGTAAAATAGCAATTAATGTAAAAACAAATTCCAATAAAATACTCTAGCGTATTAAAATATATAATGTTGGGAATTTGCTACCTGTGTGTAAGAGCACTAAATTATAAATCAAATAATTTTATATGGGGAAATTTTGAAAAAAAACCGGGCATCCGAAATCCTCCTCTAGTTCTGGAAACGGGTTTTTTTATAGAAAATAACACGATAATGCAACGGGTAATCCTTTTTGGAATACCGAATATAGGTCACATTTGGAAAAACTAGTTTTAAAAATTAAACAGGTGACCTGATTTTTCGAAGTCAACTTCGCTTAGAATATTGTAGATATTAATCCGATGCTCAAAATCTCCAATACGTTTACATTTCATTATACGTTACCAACATTACTGTTATGTGAGACTAAAAATTTCTGTAAATTTTTAATATTGTTTGTCAGGAATGAGAAGGTTCCCAAAAATGAAAATGGTTAATACCGGTATTTACCTGGAAAAGGGGTATTTACCATTTCAACATAGTGGGAAATGGGAAAAAGGGGTACTATGAAAAAATTGATGCAGGCTATTTTTTATTTTTCCATTTTCCACATTTCCCACTGCCCTGGGAAATACAAAAACAGTGGGATTTACTCATTCCTGTTTATTGCATTAAATATTTTTGACATTGAACATTTCGAATATTTTACCTTGGAATAACAAATATGTTCAGTTGCAGTGTTTTGTAAATGTTATCATTTTTACCAACCACTACAATCGGTACGTTTTACTTAAAGGGTTTCTTAATTCTTGAGTGTATATATGAATGAACATTGTATAATAACAGAAGTATCTTACTAGATTGACTTTTGCATGCATTTCAAGTGTGCAAGATGCTCTTTCAAAAAATCTTATTGATAAGTTCATTATTATTACATTAATTTTATTATTATTAGCGCGTTTTATAACGTTATGTTACAGGAATTTTGTTTCCTCAGCGTTTAGACATTTTTTGACAAGTAGTTTACATGCTAATTGATGTAATGCGCAGAAGAAGCTTGTGTGTTAATGTTTTCGTTAATCCGGATCATAAATAATGTTTTCTGACACTTGAAAAAATTGGTTTGATCCAAGAATTTGAAATAGGGCAAAATCCGGGATTCTAAATTTCTTCCCACGAATCGTTGTCCAAAATCCTTGACTCTGTATTTTTTCATTTATTATTTCATTTTAAAACCTGCAAGGTCAAATTTGGTGATAAAAGTTTTTTTGTAACCACAACAAATTACTTGTGTTTAACAAATGATGGAACATTATTCCGGTACAATGTTTGCGTAGATTTTGTCAGTGATATCTGCGAAAAGGGTACTGACATTTGATGGTTCGCGAGCATGCAGAGAATAGCAAATACAGCAATATTATTAAAATTCTTCGGTAGTTATAAATAAAACTAATTTTGTTATTCAACGGGGATGTAAATAAAGGTATACTCAAGTTTCCTTCTTTACACATCTACTTCTTATTCCTAACAAACTGGAATGAATAAATCAAAAGCTGGCGTCCAAGAAATACCAAGAATAAAAATATACAGAAACCATGAACGCAAAAGTTTGCTGCTGAAATTCTTTTATGAAAAGCAAACAACAAATATTGTGATGGTAGAAATGAAATTTTTTAATCCATGCCTCTTTTTACAAATACGGACTTTATAGACCTATAAAATATTTGCAAACATAAAATAATCTGGTAACCGATTACCACTCACTCAGTCTTTTAATTACATTTGAAATTTCATGAAAAAGATAACTACAAATATTTGTATCATGCTGGTCTCAAAGTGCCCCAGCCCATTCAATGTTTTACACAATAAATGATTTTTATTACAAACAGAAAGAGAAAATAAAGTTCAATAGTAACATATCAGTCTAACATAAATATCAAATTTTAATTTAAGTTTACATATTTAGTATTATCCTTATTAATTTAAGCGTATTTTTTCCGAACTGCTGGAATGGCGACCAAGTAAATTGAAATTTACGAGAATTATTTGAAATTCAAATAAATTAGTATTTAATTAACAACACATACTACTAAAACGCTATTATTATATTTCTGTTTATACCATATCTGCTAAACTACATTTTAAATTTTATCTACTGAATATTTCGAAAAATTAAATCCTCAAATGTTATCAATAATATTATGGAAAGAGAGAGCCCATACTACGACCTCGAGTGTTAAATAGTTTGAAAATTTAGGACTCCATTGTGAACGACTAGGATGATCAATACAAAAAATTAGCACTACCCCTTTTCCTCCGAAAAAAACTTACACATTAATCAAACTTACTTGATATCTACAATCTTCTCCACGTTATATTTTTCAAACGAGATGGATTTGTATTCGTAGAGTATTTTTGTCTTTATCATTGTGACGTTGTAAGCAAGTAAAATCTCCATAAATTTTTTTGACCTGTCTTAGTCTGCCCTTGCCAATTAATATAAATAGCATATAGGATGTTTCGTTTAAACATTTGTGTTAATTGACTATTATTTGTTCTGGAGATAAAAAAAATGTCTTTAATTATTCAAAAAGAGCAACAAAATTGCTGGTTTTCATTTGATCATCTCTACTTTCTAAATACAACATATTGCTAATCGTCATCTCTAATTTACATTATTCCTGCTGTTTTTTCTCTCTCGCTGCTCACTTTACTTGTTAGAATAGCTGTTTTAGTAAAAAAGTTTCGTGTAGATGTGAGTTGACAGATACGATCAATGATCAGATACATTTCATTTCAATGAAAAATGAATAAACGATAAATAGTAACAGCATGTGAAGGGGAAAAAATTGGCTTCAATCAAGGTCTCAACTCAGGAATCTGGATTGTTGCTGCTACGAGATAAGTAGGGCTTTTGAAACCAAACAGAAGAAACAGGTGCGTGTGTTGTTACATTAACAGAACCGGTTTGTTTATCTTTGCTTCGTTGCTCCTGCTTGTTTATTAGATATATTGATTAGGTGAGTAGTTGACAATGCAAGAACTCACCTCAGCCATCACTCAGCAGCTCACAAAATAGAATGATCCTTGCATTGTTAATGTTTTTTCTTCTAAATATTATCTAATTTAAAGAATAGTTGTGTGTTTTCTATAGCTACTTCTTGAGGACATTTTCAAGCAATTAAAATTTGTATCGCGAGAACTAAGGTAATACCTCTTTAGTAAAGTGAAAATAAGCATTTAAGTAATCAAGAGATTTGTGAGTGACCGACAATCATAAGAAATATATTTTAAAAGTACATACATTTTATATGACAAATTATTATGGATGTAGAAACTATTCCTAGTCATTAAAGACGACTTCACCTGCACGTGTACTCTTATTTTCATCATTTCATCGATCTCACCTCGTAATTTTTTAAAAATTATTATATCACTCCTTCAGTTGACGTTGAACATGCTATGGCGATAATGACTTTGATTAAATAGATTTTTTAAAATTGTGTGGTAATTTAAATAAAAAACAGTATGACAGTTGACAGGACCAACATTTTTTTTTAATTTCTGATCTTGTCACGCTTTCTTTGAAGAAATAATATTGGTTTGCTTGACGAGTAAGCAAAATCTCCACCTGAGAAATATAACGGCATTTTATTCAGATTGTTATTAAATCTGTTAAAAAATGATCGGAAACCTTTTTAAGTGGGGAACAACTAAATTATTGTGAATTTGAAAGATTCCCGTTTTGGTTATGTTGCTGGGATTTAAGAATTTCATCATTCACTTTTTTCCGGAGTGGGTTTCCTAATAATAAAATATGCATTAGCTATGTCGATAACTACTAATTAAGCAAAATACTCATTTTCGAGTCACTTTAACATTAAACTATTATTTTGTCGCATGTTTTCATTAAACTCTTGCATAACGTGAGCATCTCGAAATGACAATAAGAAACCAGTACTGTGAGGACATCATCATCATCATCATCTTGGTTTATTCGAGCGAGAGTGTTGAAAATCTTCAGTTGACATTGATAAGTATTTTTAAATATATTTATTCATTTTGTTGGCAAGATGTTTTATGCAGAATTCATTAAGGGTTGTCTGCTGAGCACACAAGCACCATCCTCAGCTGAGAACGACATTTAATTAAAATTAGTAAAGTTCTGTAAAGAAACAAAATGGCAGGAAGCTTTATTGGAGAGAGCTAAATCATTGTGAATTTGGGAGGTTCTCTGGTGCTGTCTGGATTTCAGAATTATTGTCTGCTCTTCCGATAAGGACAATGATAAAATATATAATTATTTGTAACTAATTAATTCTTGAATTGTGATCGTGGGGGTTAGTGGTGGTGGCTGTGTTTATAATTTTTGTTTTGGATTTATTTGGGGAGGTGCAGCGGATGGATGGGATGTTGATATTATAATGTTCCACATTGAAATAAAATAAAACAAGTATCTAAACTTTAAAAAACACTATAGTGTAGCTGTAACATATCTACATTTCTATACAATACTTTAGCAATTTTTTGGTATAAGAAGCGTTTAATTGATGTCATATAACCATTTAACCCTGTCAGAATGGAATTTTAAACTGATAAATT
>JAQIWO010000239.1:0-17287 GCA_034695405.1 Entomobrya muscorum
CGTCCGTCGCTTTGTCCTGTCTCAGAATTAACGCTGAATTGTTGCATTGACTTATGACGCCGCTGAGTAACTTAGTTTCCATCTTCTTGTAAATTTTATGAAACAACTCTAGCGTGTCGACTAATTTATCTGTAGAATTTCTCATGAAAGCTTTAACCGCTTGATAAGCCGACATTGTTATCCCCGATGTATTTTTGTGCAAAAGCGTCTCGTTGAATATTTGTTGATCGGAAGTATTCAAACCGTTAGATTGAATGCTAGCAGTATCATCAAAAGAACTTAGTTCGGATTCGACCCAGATGAAGGAAAAGTTTTTCGCAGTTCCCAGTAGATTAGCCTTCAATTTGTGTGGCCCGATTTCCCACTTAGTTTTATATGCATCAAATGAATGTTTGAAGGGATGGTAAAAACCAAACGTTGTACTGCCCGCGGCGGAATACACACTAAAGTTGTGTGCAGTCAGTTGGCTAAAACGCTTGAAAGAAAGGTAAGGTCTGAAAGCGATCATGTGGTAAACGTTGTCGTTTTTCCAGGCGTTGCTCAAAATCAGCGAGGTCGCCAGAAGTGGCGAATAATAAAGAAATCTTCTGGTATTGCTACTGAAGTAATCCAGATTGCCTTGTTCAAAATACATTGTGCACAGAGATTCTAGCCGTCTAAAGTAAGAAGATTTCTTGTGGAGCGTCTCCCCGTATGAAATAAAATGAGCGGCGATTATGACGGAAATCAGCATCCACAACCAGATTGGGTCTTCGAACACTTGCACAAGCTCTACAAATGCTAGGCCTTCATACTCGACCGATTTACTGCACGCAATAAAAGTCATGCTATTGAGGGGATCATTAAAGCAAAACTCTTTTTGGAAAATGCAGCCTCCGCCTGTAAGGAAACCTACAAATTTTATTGTATTTCTCCACCAATGGGCATCCAGAAGATTAGGTTCATTTTGAATGACTCCGTTTACGCAGTACTCTGTCGATGTGTGATTGCCAATGACTTGTCTCCAAATGCGCATATGTGCATTAGCCTGTCTCTCCGGCTATGAAAGATAAATAGTGTCTAAGGTACTTCTGGAGCAAGTTTCTAACTTAATATAAAACCAGTTTTCATTGACCATATTCCGAAAACCTAACGTCGGTACATATATGGCAATGAGCTCGTGTCTCGCTGGAAAAGCTACTTTCAAAAATGCAAAATCCTTTGTCATGGATGTCAGTTTGTGTTTACTGGTTGTGATGCAATGGTGACAATAGATGCTGATTTTGTGGTTGACTGCACTGATTAATAAGTATGACATCATTACATGGAATGAAGCTTTACTCTCACCAGACCACTTAATCCCCTCATTAACCCACCAATACATTTCTTGCTGATAGACAATGTCATCTCCAGTCGTAAACAAAATATGAACGGTAGGCGTCAACGACGGTAAGATTTCAACAATTTTTCCCGTTCTCAAACGATTACGAAACATTGTTTGATATGTAAGCATTGACAAGGAGCTTGGCCTTTCAAAAGACTGCTCAGAGTAGGGCACGTATAGTGAGACCTGGACGTAACACCGCCAAGGCTTTGATGCAGCAGCAAATTTTAGCAATTCAATTCGGGAGAAGCATTCATGTTTCGATGATGAAACAGGCGACAATACACATTCTAGTTCATCACGTTCCGACTCTTTTGTTCCATTTCCAGTTTTCTTCCACAGCAACTCTCGACTTCCCCTTACGTTCTAAAGAGCTGCAGTTAATCTGCGCATAATAAAAGGGTGGCTATAATAAGCGTTTGTTCTTGGGTTTACATCCAGGCCGAAATTTTTGTCCAGCAAAATCAGACAGTGATCGACGCCAAAGCGAGTAATCAGAATTTCAAGGTGATTTCCTATTGGGGGAACTTTTTGAACTTGAGGTTTTGCACTGCGATACATTATACGGTAAGTGTCAAGACGATCCAGCTCGTAATAAAAAGTAGAAACTTTGGTTGTGGAAATGAGTAAGCAGAGCACCAGAGGGAACGACATTATGGATTTGGTTGCAAGTTTGTAAGGTAATAACATAAACAGGGACAATTAGTAAGTAAACTCCTGTTATGGTGAGGTATTATTGACTCCTCCTTTGTGAGCAATTACACAATAGGTTTTGGAATGGGGAGGTAATTACTTTTTTGCCTTATTACCTAATTATTAACCTATATCGACATCAATGATGCAAAATGCTTGTACTAATCGCAGAACAACATCTTCAAATAAATCGCAATTTATACAATTAGACAAAACTATTCTGTCAGATCAAGAGAAACTTTGTTTGACGTTTGTCTGTTATTGAATCAAATTTTTCGTTTGCTCAGTGTTGCCACTATTAGCCAGAATGTTAAATTGTGATAGGCTTATCACTTATCACTTTTAATATATTCTTATTCTTGTTTTTAGTAATTTTTTATATTTTATGATTAGTTAACAGAAATTAATATACATTTGTAGTCATAAATATAACTCGTAACGGTATTATAAAGTGTTTGAGCTAAATACAGCTTGACTTGTGGCATGTTTACTAGCCGCATACTGAACGTCTGATTTGATTTGTTTACATTCTTTTAAATGATTAACTTTTTTAGGTTTCTTCTTTTATTTTCTAAATCCCCATAATTTGATTTTGGCAATAAAAATAGTAATCTGTTTGTTACGAATGTTTCCTTTTTCGTTTAAAATCAAAGCAGGGTTACAGCAGTGTAGTTTTGAGCAAATGCGATTTTTTGTGCAGAGCAGAAACAATCTCTCGTTTTCTCATCTTGTGTCTTGGATAACTTGTTGTAGAGAATACTCAAGTTTCATTCTCTTGATCCTTTCAATTCAAGCGATTTTGGAGGTGGGATGAGCTTATGTGAGATTTGAGCTAAATAATGTCTTCTGGAATAGTTAAAGCAAGGTACGGTCTCTGAACAGCAGCTTATGATGAAATAGTGCCATGCAGTCTAGAGTCAAGCTCCAAATTTTAAGCTCGATTGAACATAGAAAGCTGTATACCTATAAAACTAACGTTTTTAGAAGCTAATTATTCAGAACTGGCAAAACAGACAGGACAGAAGCAGCGAGTTGCCACGTTAGGATTTTTCTAAATCATAATTTTTTGAATTAATCAAATAATTTTTTTTGCTCTTTAAAAAATTTTGTTACTTTTAAATTACCGCTATAATTGATTCAAAAGCAATTAAGTTCGGCTCAAAAAATTCCAAATTTGGAGCTCAGGCACTGCTCCAGATTTGGAGCTTGGGGCTCCAAATTTAAAGCTTGACTGTAGGCTGCCTTGTGTCAAAAAGTTTGCCTCGTGCAAAATAGATTGCCTCGTGTAGACAGACTGCCTCGATTATAAAAATTGCTTCGTGTGAAAAAGATCGGCGTGGCTTTTAGCATGTCATTAGTATTGTAATTTAACGAGTTTTGTGTAAGACGTGAACCAGAATTTCAGAGATTTTTGGAATCCCCGTAGATTATGTTTATAGTAAGACATTTATATACTAATTACATCAGTCAAAGGAGCATTAAAAGCTGTGACATTTCCATGTTCCAAAAATGCATTGAATAAAGGATTCATCGTTTCCAATTAGAAAATCTAAGTATTTTTATCATATTAGTATCTTAATAAAAAGTGCCACACTTTATCCTGCATTTTACAAGTTTTAGGCATTTAATTATGTTAAGTTGAAATTAGCAAAAAGTCACATATATCCTCGTTAGCTTGGGATTGGAAGGTGTTGCTAAGTTTAATTGAAAATCAGGGTCTATGGCGGTTTCTCCAAAATTTACCAATTACTTTTGTAAATTTTCGCAGTTGTGATGTGTTAATATTGAAATACACACACAATGTTAGGCTCCAAAGTGGTGACCATTGTCCTACATATAATTTCTTGAAGGATTTTATATTTATAGAAGTGTTCTAGGGAGGCAATTTCGCCGTTATTTCTGTATACCTTAAACATGTAACTTCTCACTTTATATAAATTATAAAGCCTTTCCACATGAATCTTTTTTTTATAAATTAAAGTTTTTGATTTTCCCAAAGACGTGGAAATTTTATTAGTACATAACGTTAACTGTTGTAACTTATGAACGTTTTTTTACATTAAACTTGTATCTGAACGTAAATTCATGTTTCTAGTTCTGGCTAAGGAAATTCAAAGGTCCTAACTTACATGCTTGCTAATATCTTCAGGGGTTAGTTATAATTCAAACTAATATCAAATTTAAAAGGCCAAACATGGGGCTTAAAGATAAGCATAGAAACAGCCATAAGTTTGTTGTAGCACTTAAGCTTAAACCAGGAAAATGTGATAACTTAAATTCTGGTCCAAACTTTATGTTAGCATGTAAGAAGTCTACACAACAGGAAGGTAATTGGAAAACTGATTGCTTTGAAGAAGAAAAAACAAGTTGATTACTTTTCAGTTGTAGCGCTATAAAATAACAAATAACTCATTACTGCGGATATTTTTACCAGTAAGTAAAACTGATATCTAATATATAGCATGCTTACCAGTATATTTTATTTATGCAAAGCCTATATGAATGTCCACGTAAACGTTCCTTGTCTGGTATTTAGACCGACGTGTCTTAACTTGCTTAAACTTTGCACATTTAGTTCTTAAAAATATAAAATTCAATGGCTGTGACCACAGGACATCTGACACAGGAGTCCCGCTGTCAAACGTACACAGACATGAGTTAGCGAATTAAAACATAAAACACACTGTGATTTCGGTAACCGTGAATTTAAGGATCTCGAATTCTCAAAGTAATGATCTAATATAACATTGATTTTACGGAGTCAATCGTGTAAAGAAAATCAATAGTGTTAGATGGCTGAACGGTGGGGTTTCCAGTAGCATCATAACACCAGCATTTCAATTGGCAATGTACATATATAATGAGAAGAACGTTCCCGTGGTCCAGTGGTAGGACGCTCTACAGAAAATATAAAAGCCCGTGTTCGATCTCCAGTCCAAAATACTGTTTTTGCCAATTAAATGCACTGCTAGGCAGACTATCAGCTACTCAACACACATCATTAAACAGATGTTAGCACAAAACTGGGACACTCAAGATTTTGAGAGGTGAATTAAGAAAATATCGTATTTTTAAAAAGAGAAAATATTTTCTTTTAATTCATCTGCATTTGATTTACACGTTAATCCTAAACTAATATCCTGATTTGTATCTACATAGTTTTTGAAGTAATACTGATTCGGCTTTGCATATTCTAAAACTTACCCGTTGAAAATTTATTTTGTGTTGCTGAAAAGCTACGATGACTAATGCCACCTCAGCGTATCGCCTCGTCGTCGATAAACAATGATTTTGTCTAGAGCCAAGGCTGATGATTTCTTATGTTTTCTAGAAACTGTCGTTTTTCAAATTTTTCGTCATGTAAAAGCTCAATAAAATAGCATTCACGAACACGCAAATATGATCTTAAATTGAAATTTGATTCAATTAACCGATTCAAGTGATTCAAGACCCAATTTCCATGGTATAAAGTTCATTTAGGCATGATAGATTTCACTTGGGATCTCCACTGTTAATGAAACTGTTACTAAGTAAACCTCACACCGAACTACAAGTGTGTTTTGAAGTCTACATACTTATATCAATATACCAACTGCATACCAAACAACAATGCATGTAATAAACTTTTTCAAGGTAGTATTTAAATTTCAGTTTACTAATATTGCATTAAGCGTATATTAGCTATGGCTTTCTACATGAATGTCTTACATGGCCATGGCCTATGGCTTACAACTCCATATTACAATGACAGATTTGGAAATGTAGTAACATCTTGTATATGGATTTATGTACATTTAGAGTTCTTTAAACCAGTTAAACGTTACCCAGATTGAAGAAAATATACGGAATAAAATATTGCAGCATAGTGAGTACATCAGTTGTCTCATACATTAATATCCAATTTTTCAAACATTTTATAAGGAAAAAGCTTTCAGAACCTATATTTTTAGCTTAAATGTTCAAAGAAACAAACTCTCTTAGGGCATAAGACCTCACTGTAGTACAACATTATTATTAAATTATTATTTACGCTTTTTTATCCTACCATAAACTTTGATAAATCTGTTTTTTTAATATCTAGACAGAGTTTCAGACAGAGGCGTTAACGTTTTCTATATCGATTGGCAGCGTCCGGCGTACGACATAAAAAATAATAATATTGGTTAAATTAAAAGCCTGAGCCTACGTGCCTGCCAACACCAAAAATAAAATAGTAAATATAATTTGAGTAGTAAGTTTAATATAAAATTATAATTTAAGCAAGTAATGGTATAGTTTTTTGGCAACCCTTTACATGCTTTTATGAATCCTAACTTTACATTTTCCATAATTGATATTTTATGTAGCAATATTGCTTAGAATATATAATATATTCACAGATGTTTGGCACTGAATAATGGCAGCTCTATTGCCGTCAATTTTGTGTGTCCTTATATGAGATAAACTTCGAATCCCTTTATTTGTAGTCTAATTGCGTTTTCTTGTGATGTGTGTTTCCTTGAATTTTTGAAGGAGATATTCAAAAAATATTTGCTCTTTTGAGGTTTTACTCACTTATTGTAAATATTCTGAGTCATTGACCTTAATAATTACTAAACTTATTAGATTATTAAAACTAGGAGACGCCGGAGATTGTCTCCAATCTAAAACTTTGCTTTAGGAAATTATAGGAACGAAACGCAGTGTAGAGATTCTTTATAAAGATCGTTTCATTTATACAACTGAACGTTTAATAATTATTTGCTCAAAACCCAGCATCGAGATTTAATCACCGTTTAACCAGTTTATTTACTACTTGACAGTTCATTATATTCAGCAGTTATATTCTTTGCATACAAAGTTGCAACCAAATCCAAAATGTGGTCCCTTCTTGTGTGCTGGTTACTCGTTCCGTTGACAATAATATCTGTAAACCCCACCTCTGCTGAAGAGATTATGCAAGAAGAACTTCGCCAGTACAATCAGATATATCAAGAGGCGACTCTTGAGGTTCAAAAAGTTCCTCAATTGGGAAATCATCTTGAGGCTCTTGTCACTCGCTTTGGAGTCAATCATTGTCTGATTTTGTTTGAAAACTGCTTTGGGCTAAATATAAACCCAACAACGAGCGCTTACAGCCACCCATTTATGTTGCGCAAACTTGCAGCAGCAATTCAAGAGTTGAATTTGGCTTGAAAGAAAACAGACAAAACAATGAAAGAGTCAGAACGTGATGAACAAGAATGTTTATTGTCGTCGATCACATTATTTGAGCATGAATGCTTCTCCCGAATTGAATTGACAAGATTTTCTGCACGATCAAAGCCTTGGCAGTGCTACGTGCAGATTTCATTATACGTGCCCTACTTTGAGCAGACCTTTGAGAAGCCAGAATTGAGAACAATGATTAATTACCCAACACTTTTTTGGAACCGTTTGAAAACTAAAATCAATGTTCCAATGCTACCTTCGTTGATGCCTTCCGTTCATATTTTATTTACAGCTAGAGATGACATTGAATACAGGAAACCAATGTACTCGTGGGTTGACCAAGGGCTTCAGTTCAATAGTGAAAGTGCAGTAACATTCCATGTAATTATGTCATACTTGGTTAAGAGTGGGCAAATAAAATTTATTTTGTATAATAACATTATATGGCTTTGTTTTTTCATAGTTAATTCGCAAAATGAGGTTTTCCACATTTCATTTAGTTTTAGTTTTGACAGAATATTTATAGAGAGCATTAGTATGAAATTTGGTTTACTTCTTTAAGTTTTTTAAATAGAAAATTTGTAAAAATTATTTTGCGACATTTTTTATATATTGTCTCAGTGAATGACTAGAAATTCCACAAGATTCCAAAGACTACGTTTTTTTGAGAAGTCATAAGAGACCATTCTAAAAAATTGGAATATTTTCCGGAAAATTTTGATAAATCAAATAGCTAGAGAATTCGTAGGAGATGATTGAAAAAATGTGAGAGATGGATCTGATATATTATGGAAATATTTTCTTGAAAATTGGGAAAAAAGGTAAGATAGTTTAAAAACTGTGAGAGATTTTCGAGAAACTATGACAGTTAGTCCAAGATTTTTTTTTCAATTCTACCGAGATTTAAAAAAAAGAGTTTTGTAGATTATAAAAGAAATATTCCAAGAATCCTTAGAAAACTTTCAGAGATTAATTGAAGTTTTTGGAAATTTGGAGTAATTTTGAAAGTTAGAACAAATGTAAAAAAATGCAAACGTCAAATTTGAGAGATTTTTCACGTATTTTTTCAAAATAATTTGTTCAATTTTGAAGAGATTTTTAATTTATTTTATGTAGATCTTTAAGGAGATCAAAGGTGTCAAAAATGTTCAGATAGTTTAGACAAAACTGAGACTGTTTGGGTTTTTGTGAGTTAAAAGAGATTTTATCTAAGCTTAAAACGGTTTGAGCGATTCCTCATGTAGATTTATCAATTTTTACTGAATCTATCTGAGCCCAAATTCTAACGTGAAAGTAAGTAAGAGATTCATAGAGCTGACTATAACTAGACACA
This sequence comes from Entomobrya muscorum, assembly GCA_034695405.1. Taxonomy (NCBI): domain Eukaryota; kingdom Metazoa; phylum Arthropoda; class Collembola; order Entomobryomorpha; family Entomobryidae; genus Entomobrya; species Entomobrya muscorum. Next base: position 8,580 of record JAQIWO010000239.1, read on the forward strand.
CATATAATTACAATTTAGGTTGCAACAAATGCATTACATCAAAAGAATACGCAGGGTTTCAGGAAAAATTGGTTAAAATTATTATTACTTAATTAATCTTGAAGCATATTTGAAATTCAAGTCGACATAAATTGTAGAAAATGGTCTGAATTACTAAAAGACGCTTACAATTTCACAAAAAAATTTATTTCACAGACTGATTTTTTAAAATGAAACTCAGGATTTCTGGGGGGTACAATGTCCCCCCTGTCCACCCCGGTTGTGAGGCCCCTGCTACTGGTGGAGAAATGAAATAAAATTTGCAGGTTTAATGTCGGCGGGAGGGTGTCTTTTCCAAAAGGACTTTTGCTTTAATGACCCCCTCAATAGCATGACCTTTATTGCGTGCAGCAGATTCAGTCAAATATGAAGGACTAGCATTTCTAGAGCTTGTTCAAATTTTCGATCCGTACATCTGGCTATGGATGCTCATTTCGGCTGTTTTTATTGCGTACTTTTTATCTTACGGCGACAAGCTGAACAGCCGTTCTTTCTTGAGACGACTGGAGTCGCTATTCATAATTTATTTGGAACAAGGGGACTGGGACTACATCAGTGGAAATGCTAAAAGATTCGTCCTGTACTCGCCACTCCTGGTAACCTGCCTTATTCTGAGCAACGCCTGGGAAAACGACAACGTTTACAACATGGTTGTTCCCAGGCCAGCCGTGTCTTACAAGAGTTTTAGTCAACTGACGGCACACAACTTCACTGTGTATTCTAAAACTGGTGAGACATCAATTAATCTTGATATATTCAAACGTCCCAGGACTTTTACTAAAACCAACTGGAAATTGAGCCACACAGGACTGATATACTTACAAACTCGCTTAACAATCATTGGATGTTGGTACAATCTGAAGTACTTTCATTTGACGAAACTGCTTCCCGGGAGTCCAACGGTTTGAGTCAATTAGATCAACAAATACTCAATGAAACTTCTTTGTACAAAAATACCACGAGTTTAATGATCTCAGCTTATCATGCAGTTGCGGCTTTACTTAAGAATTCTGTAGATGTAAGGATTATTGAACAGTTTAAATTGTTCGAAAAAACTTATAAACGGATTGAATTTGAGTTTCTCAGTGGAGTCATGAGTGAATGCAACAATTCAGCGTTAATTCTGAGACAAGACAAAGCCACGAATGAGTCTGAAATTAGTTAAAGAAGGAAAGTTGGCTGGGAACGTTCACCTGGGCACTGAAGAGTCCTACTTTCCCGCCCAAAACGAAATTATTTTCGAAGGCACTGTGCCCCCATTTATTATCCGGAGAGCAAAGGGGGTCATTAGTTCCGGAATCATGGGCTGGTGGTCCAAATTTCTCGGGTGGGATAAGATGTTGTTGGCTGCTGGAAAGGCAGGAAGACCCGATGCGATAAAGCCTAACATGAGTGGAAACATTTTTGTCGTATTTGTAGTGTGGCTTGGAGGACTGGCTATTGCATTGGTCGTCATTGGTACCGAATTGATTACGCATGCAAGTGTTAAAAACGTATTTATCACAGTTTGTAGGTTTCTCGCCAAGTTCTTAAGCAGGTTGCATTGCAAAAAAGGATGTCTACGAAAGCAAAAAAAGTTTGGGTCCATCACGATTGTTCGTGGCTTACGGAAATAAGATAAATCTGGAAAATTTGTTTGTTAAATAATTTGGTTTATTAAGATACGGGCACTAAATTAAAAACATGGTGTATTTTTACAAGTTTGACAAAATATTATACGTAATTTCATTTTGTTTGAATGGCTGCCATTATCTATGAAGCTCATTTGTTGAATCATAGATATCAAAAAATTTATTTCCATGTTCCCAAAAAAGGACGACGGCAGAAGCCTGCCCTGCTCGCAACGGTTAGCAATTTTCGGTTAGCTAATCTCCTATTTTTTTTATAGCAATGCATCAATACTGCAATAATTATATAGACAGGTTTTGATTTTACAATTTTATATTTTCTCTTTTTGCGTTTGTATTCTATTTAAAACGTAAGCAATCACAATTAAATTGCTTACTTACTTTGTTGGATTTTAAATCTGTGGATTCGGATGTAAATGCAATGCTAAAATATGTAGACTTTGTTAAAATCAAATAAGTCATTTATTGCAAAGTTCAAACTAATATCGGATGTGTCCAAATAGAAATGAATATTTATGTACAAAACAATTATTTAAGTTTCATTTTATTGTACATAACAGTTGAATCGTGTCAAATATTTTATTAAGCTGACCGTCTAACAAGAATGAATTAAACCTCGAAGATAGAGTGTAATAGACCACAAGCAGTCAGCGCCAGACTGCAACTTTAGTCAGTCAAAGTGCAACTTTAGGCAGTGCAGCCTTAGGCAGTTTTAGCTGTAAAAATGCAACTTTTGGCGTAACGGAAAATTTTTTACGTCAACTTTAGGCAGTCACACTGCAGCTTTTGGCAGTGTGATGCCTAAATCAGGATTTTCATATGTAAAAATTAATTGGACCCTAAAACGGGTCCCACTTTTAAAGAGAGCACCTCTTCTTTCACTAGTATGCAAAGTTTCAGAAAAATTGCCCGTGGATTTTTTGAGAAATTGACCAAACAAACAGAATAGTCGGGCTGTTTCTTCTGAGACGAGTTGATTTAGCCAAGATGCGATTTATATTAATTTGAAAGAATGAAAAATGATGCTACTCCAAAACACATGATTTTAAACACTTTAATATGTGCATAGTTTTTTTTACCTAGAACTGCAGTTACTGACTGTATATTTTCTTTTAAAAATTTGCGTAAATGTTAGAAAGCATAACACAATTTACTATCAAAACTGACTGCACTGCACTGAAAATTACTTGGTTTAATTAAAAAATTAATGCAGGCAACTTAGGCCAGCTGAAAATCGTAATTTCTTACGAAGTTACAGTAGTGGAGACATCATCTTGTATCCTTGATGCACAGATTGAGGAAATTAACTTTAAAAATACATATTCAAATGAGCAAAGCTATCGGAATATGCATCCTTGCAATGTTGGACCGACAGACATACTCTGTCTCACCATAGCGCAGTTTTGGAATAAAATTAATAGCCGTCTTAAAAATGCCTAAAAATGCATTTTGGCTGCCTAAAGTTGCACTACCTAAAGTTGTATTTAAAATGCCTAAAGTTGCATTCTGGCGCTGACTGACAAGTAAAACTAAACTATACATATTAATGTCTAGTAGTGTAGATAAAGTGAAAGTAGAGAAGCAACATTATTTTATGAATAAGGTTGGAATCCCTATATTTTGCAGATATACTAGTGAAAATAATGAACATTTTGTAAGCCTTTGATTAATTAATCAACCAAATGGACTAGTAGGCATTCCAATGTATTTTGTCAAGCTTGCGATCATAAATTTATGATTTGAGTTTTATGATCTGAAATTCTCCAATAAATAAATAGAAAAGTATATTTGGATACATAAGATGTTGCATGAAAATTTAATATTTTTTTTACATATATATAAATATTAAATCAAATGACCCCCTCCACAAATTTGGTGAACCAACAGCGTCGCAAAATGTGTGCATTACGTAATTAAACAGTAAATTTGTTTCTTCTTCAGCGCCAAACGTCTTCAAAAACACTTGCAACGATATCTTACTCTCGATGAAGGATACCAGTAGGGGAAATAGGGCGCTATCTATCCTCCATTTACGACTGTGTAAACTGAATTTGAAAATCCAAAATCCTGGCCAAATAGGACAACTATAGTTTCTCCAGTGGGGGTGTATGGGGAAGCGGTATAATCCATTGAAAGAGGGGGTGTGTCAGCAATGTGTAGGTAATCTACCATAAGCAGCATGCAATATATACCCTTATTAGTGAGGAAAAGCATGCATTTCCGGTTTTCAAGTCGGTGATCTATGCTTTTTACGCATAAATCATTGCATAAACTGGTGGGAGGGGTGGGTAAAAGAAAATTTCCGAAGGGAATTCGACAATTTGCGCTGCTAATAATAATAAATAATGTAATTTATGTTTTTCTATTGCAGTATTATAAAAAAAATACAGTGCAGCATCACAAATGCGTGGTGATATATGCATATTATAAGTGGATGCTTACAAAAGTCAGGATGAAAACGGTATTTTCTTACTGTGTATTGTTGTGTGTGAATTCAAAAACAAGCAGTGTAGGTAAATAAAACAAGTATTATAGGTAGCATACGCAGTCAAGTAGATGGTGATGACGACTAGCTAAGGAAGCAAATGATGATTTTTTATGCTCGTTCTTGTGTTTGTGTGAAAAAAACATTGTGCACTTTGTGTGTTGCACTTGTAAACTGTCCGTCTGTTGCGAAATAAATGTCCGTTGCGTAAAAATTTAATAAACTTCAACATATCTTTTGTAAATGTGTGTATGCAAGTACAAAATATATTTCGAAACTGTAATCTTTTACGTTTGTCCATCAACTAATTGCTACATTTACTAAATGTGCGGAACATAATTAGTTAAATTGTGAATAAACTAAAAGAGTTAGATCTGTCATGTTTGGTGTCGGTGAAAAGCGGGTGATGACATGTATCGTTTTATGTCATAATCCATGTTGTTTGTTCCCTCCATACCCTCCAAACAGAAAGTGATTCCTCCGTTTCCTCAGGAGGGAGGGAAAGTCGAGCGGGTTTACTGTGTGTGAAGTGAAGTGTAACACATAGTCACGAGAGTCAATAAAATTTATGCTTCTGCCCAGTCATTACACCGTGTTAGATTTACTTTTATATGATGCTGTGCTAGTAGGTACGTTGCTTCTTTTTGTTGAGCTATCTATTGTTAGCATACCTAGTCTGTGTGAAGAATGAAAAGAAGAAAATGATAATAATATTATAGAAAATCGAGAGGAAGGCAAACATGCGAAGCATGTAAAAAGCTTTTTGACGTGTTGAAGATGGGGCATTGCAATACTCTTGGAGTGGTCAACATGGGAAATAGGATAGATTGTGGTACATGACACGGAAGGTAATGTTATGATCTATATAGGCATGTTGCTGAAGTATGTGTGGCATGAGTCAATATATGAAAAAATGAGGTGGTTGCATATTTTATGTCGAAAGTTACAAGAGTAAAATGATAATTTTTGAACTTGTGCGGCGGGTGGGGGTAATCCGGCAGGGGTAGGTGTAATGAAAGCATATGATCTGGCAGCCTGGAGTGTAAGCTATCTTATGATCGTAAAAGTTCGTGGCTGTGATTAATATTGTAAGTGTGGGGTAAGATGGGAAAATGTGTTTTCTCGAAAAGAAATATGGAAAAAAATAATTTGAAATTGTTTATTTGGAATCTTAATTTTTTGTAATTGATTTTGTGTATTTTGTTGCACTTTTGATGCTTGAAAATGCAACTGTGTGAAAACCCAAAAATATATGAGCTGGTGAGTATGTAGATGCATTTGATGCAAACAAAAAAAGTACGAATGCGATTTATATTTTCTTCTGTGATTGAAATTATTAAGTCTTATGATGCTATATAATAAATAATGAAATGAACAAACGGTGAAGGAAGTATGTCATTAATTTTAAAATGTACACTATGTGCATATTTATTGTAGCCGGAAACGTACCGAAAACTAATTTTACAAAAGTAGTACCCTTTCTTGTTTTCACTTGATTTGTTTTTGGTAAATTATGTTTTTATATTTTTTGGGATCTTACACTAAGCAACGCGATAAAACACATATTATGATATAAAATAAATGCAAACTTTAATTTGTTAACCACAAACTCTTCTTGATAATTATGATAGTAACTTGAAACTATATTTTTATGAACGTTAAACAAAACATAATATGATAATAGTGAAAAAACTAGAGTAAACTGTAAGCCAATAACCAAAATAATACAGTGCAAAAAGTATTACAATTCTTGTTAACGTGATGTTGAACAACATTTTTCAAATTATTTACAAAAACAAAACTAAAAACAAAACATTTAAACAAAAGATGAAATGCAATAGCATTAAAGGAAAAATATTATGTTTACACACTGATATTAATCAAAGTAACCATGAGGATAACTTTCCGTAGCACTTTTCCATATGCGATCTTCAGTTGTGGTAGAAGCAATATGCACTTTTCTTTTCTTCACTGCGGGTTCACTACGCTGTTTCACGCTTACTTCATAAGTTATTCCGTCATTCTCCAAGGCAGCAAGTAGATTATTATGAGTAATGTGCATCTGTTTGCTCACTCCTTTTACCGTTGCTTCCTCTGTACAATTCTCACAACCAGTTACATCATTGTACACGCAGTTGGGGCATGATGAGATGATCGAGTATGTTTTCTTATTCAATGCAGCAAACGAGAATGCGTGTGAGTGCTCTAGTCTTAGCATTCCAGGAATCAATTCGGTCTTGCTGACATTAAGTTGAAGAATATTTTTCATTTTTAAATCTTCTTCAAATGTCTTCTTCTTCTCAGGATCCCTCACCTGGCAGACAAAACTGTCAGTGTTGATTAAAACACACTCGATTCTGTCACCAAAAATGGGCTTAAAATGATTGTAGAAGCAGTCATACATTTTCCATTTTGAAATTTGTAACACATGCCATCCAATCAAAAGATTTTTATCCATCACTGCTTTCATCTTTTTTACTTTAAACACGGCAAAAGATTCATTTATTGGTGTAGCACTCATGTATCGTGGATGAGCAAGCCACTTTTCAGCATCTGCTTCATTGCTAACTAGCTTAAAGTTGATGTCATTTAACTTTTGAATCTGTTTTCCTACTGCGGCGTTCCCTATAACCTTACTGATGCTGTTATGAAGACGGGTGGTGGCAGAGTTTCTTACGGTTTTACACAACTCAACAAAAGGAGTCATGTGCTTTTTCGTGTTGTACTGAAGGACACTCTCAACTGAAACAAGTTTCATACCGAGTTGTACAAATAACTTTAGCAATCTAATGTGAAGCCACAGTGAATTTTTTCCCCGTTGATCAAGTTCCACTCCATGAAGCATTGTGTTTCCTCCAAAAAATGTGCTGCATGTAGTTGGTACAAGTGGGAAGCTGGCTGTTGTCTGCTTGATTTCCTGTAGATAGTCTAGCGTACATTCAATAGCATAAGCAACTCGATCCTCCTCATTTATGTTTTTTATATCTAGTTTTGATATTTCATCGTCATCAAGTATTTTATACCCATCAAAAGGAATAAAATCATCAAGGCAAGATAAATAAAGGGATGAAAATTCCACTGATAATATCTCGCTTCTGCTGTCAGCGTTTGTTATAACATGGCCAAGGCGTTCACTGTGAGCAATTATATTTTTCTTCGTTAGCAGCGATATTCCTCCCATTAATGAATCTTGAATGATCTTGATTATTTCTTTGGATTTGATGTAGGAATAATTTGCTTTGTTGACATAGTTGCAAACTGAAAAAGCATATGCTGAAAACGACATGTCCCAGGTTGGCACTAGTCCAAAGTTTTCTATTGCCCATCGGTGATATGATTTCATTGCTGCAGCAGAAATAAATGAATTGAAAATGCTAACCACCGACGCATATTGTTGAAGGTTGGTACACTTTGATAACACATATACAGAACGACCAAATTCTTCTTGTGTTGGTTTCCTTTGCAGTGTAATGTCATAGTAATCCGGTGATCCAAGGGATGTCTTGTTCCAGTCTTCATAGTTTTCAATAATATTATGTGGAAAAACAAGCCCTTGTCGCACATGCTCAAATAAATTTTCCATATTATGTCGTGTTAAGTATGCTTTTAAATGATGTAGATCTTCAGCACTCAGCATTGCTGCCAACTGGAAAATATTGACATTCAAGTGCTGCTTAGAATCCATTATCCTTGCTATACGCTTCAGAGATATAGCATTAATCTCATTTTCCCCTTTTGGAAAGATGTATACATCTGGCATTCTGTACTTGTCAAGGTCCAATAAAAAACTGTTGGCTCCGACATCCATGAATCCATGTGAATAACACGGAATATATTTTCTTGGTTTTGCTTTTAAATTACAGTCGTTACACAAAAAAGTGATTGGACACTTCATGTTATGATCATGATGGCGTACAGCATAACGACCAGTGTCAGTTCCCAATGTGGAGACACACGAAAAGCACACAGTTACAGCTTTTATGTTTGAGTTGTCCTCTTTTGTTGCATCCAGAGGAAGAGGGTGCTTTTTTGCATCTTGGTGAATGTAACGAGATCCAATAAGCAAGTCCATTATAAGATCGTCAACTACATCCTTTTCAGGGAAATAGCTCTCGCACAGTTCAAACTCATCATTTGGTCTACATACAACCCTTGAATAACCAACAATTTTAATTCCAGGTTCAAATTTCTCCCGACGATGAACACCATCAACTGCATCAAAATATTATGCCTGGAGATTCCACTAGTTTATACAATTCTTTGAACTTATAGTTATCTTCTTTTTGGGAATCCCACAGTAACACCGCTGCTGTTATAACATTTTTCTTCATGATTTTCCACTTTGAAAATGGTGCTGCAGAACCGACATACACCTTTGTAATTATTCTTACGTCTTGCAAGAAATGCTAATATATCATATATACACACAAAATGCATATTGACATTGTAATTCACTTGTATATTTTTTGGAAGGTCTGTCTTGTGCACCAGAAGCAAATTAGTATGCGCAGGACACCAACGAGTTGTCTGACGGTAAGGCCTGAGGCTATCTGTTT
>JAQIWO010000240.1:0-17227 GCA_034695405.1 Entomobrya muscorum
CTAAAAATTTGCATATTATGCAAATTAGCTCATAAATTTTCCATAAATTCCTTAAATTTTCTCAAACATTTTTAACATATCCAAACACGCCTAAGCAGTTTCATTAGTGCTTCAGCTACTTTCTTAGCATGTCCTTGCACATCCTTGTTTGTCGTTATTTTACCCAAAAAACGATGCGCCAGGAGCCAAGTCAGTAAAGCATGCAACTATGTGGGCTTGTATGTAAATGCAAATACCAACAACAAACAGGAAAGTGGACAGACAGCCTGGAGAAGGACAGTCTCTTTTCCTCCTATAAAACGACACGAGACAAACAATGTGTGTGCTTGCTTGGTTGTCGTCGTCGAAAAGTAAGTATTTATGCTTATGGGTAAGCGTACTCATTCGGATAATTACAACTACATGCAAATGGACTGATTATTTCCCATTAGAGATGCTCACTCCAGTAAACATCTAGTACATAAATTAGTTAGCGAGTGAGACAAAATGCCATCACAATTATTTACTCCCAACATGGACCACGAACTAGCATGAAATAATTCTCAGATTACCACCACACCGTGTGTACAGTCGTTGTGCGGAGAAGAGAAAAAAGATGTTCATTATTTAACCAGGACATTTTATTGTTTATTTTATGCTTTTTTTTCATCATGAGGAGCTTGAAGAAGTGTGCATTACGTATAACATGAACATAAAAACGTTTAACACGGTATCATTAAACTTTTTTTTTTTTTGATATTTTGTTGTATTGTAATTACATATTATCATCCTTAAACTTAAGTGTAAGGGAAAAAACGAATACCTACGCAAAAAACAACGTCTTTCTCATTTCGTATAACAGCAGCACATCTCTAAAATGTAAATGTTCTGCTAATTATCATAGATTATGCATATCATGATGATGAGGAATTGTCAGTTGGTTTGGATCTTCCTCTTAATTGCTTTTCACTGTCGTCTTTTTCCATATTACCATTTATACCTCGTTTCACTGTGGTTTTCAGAATCTGCCGATTCATTTTTGAATTTTACCTGGTTTCACTGCGTTCATGATAATTGAGTAGATGTCATTATACTTATTACCTGTAACACTATGTATGTATGTCTTTACCTTTGCGTGTCAATGTGCTAATAATCTTTATCCTATTGTTGTTTCGTTAATGGATGCTATTGCAGTAGAAACATGAATGTTACTCTAACCTTCGTCAGTTTTATCGTAAACCACAAAATGTCATTTATAATCATAATTTTTCAGACTTTTTTTAATGTTGGAATAATCATGTGGGAATGACAAAAACAAAGTGCAAACGTTTCTATTAAATGCTGAGCACTCGGTTCACACTTTTTTTTTTACACTTGAGTGAGTTTAAGATAATGTGATCATGATTCTGACAGTTTTATAAAAGCTACTGTAAAATTCATTACTTATGCCGAGAGATATAAACAGATCTTACATTGTAAGCAGCAATGTTTCCGGTTCATTTCATGCTGATATGAGGAATAATCTTAGTGCCGTATCCATGGGTTTTAGGTTTGGGCATACTAAAAATAGTTTGTTAACTTCAATATTTAAATTTCATTATCACGTATTTTAGCGCAATAAAAGAGAAGAGTGTTAAGAAATATATGGTGTGCCATTTCAAATTAAAAATTGCAAGGCAGATAAACTAAATTTGAAGAAGCCAGCCTTTTTTTATATTCATTCAAGCTCAACAGTGTATATAGAAAATGAGCTTAAACAAAAATAAGTATACATAGTAGCATAAAAAAATTTAATGTAATATTTCACGATATTATGATGATACGTGGAACAAGTTTTTCAACCACGTGGTTTCAGTCAGTTAGTCAGTTTTTCAACCACACTTTTTGTCAGTATTTTTAATTCAGAACCTGACTCTGGCCGTTTCCCTTTTGATTTTCACACATTTACGAAAACAAAGACGTCAGTGTCGATTTAGCTTCTTTTCTATTTATTTATTATTATTTAAACATTTATGCAGGTGTCTACGGATGTAATTAGGATATGCTCAGTAAATAAACCTATAAAAAACAGTAGCGAAAGCAGAAAATTCACATCTTCGGACCATAATGTGATTTAATACATGAGAACACAACCGTATGACTGACAAGATAAGTTGAACAATGACGGTATGAAGAAACGCATGGTTTAAAACAAGACATTAAGACGATTAACAACATGTTTCATAATCCAAATCCACTTAATGGCTCCATTCGTAATTTTGCTACAATTTTTTTGCCACTCCCTTTTAACTACAACAGTTAACCATCTGTAACTTACTGCCTTCAACTAACTAATGACTGCTCAACGAGCTGTTCAGAAATTCTAGTGGTGCAAAAGGAAACGAGAATAATTTATTCTGTGTGATTGCTCCCTTTTTAAACAACATTCCGTCATTGCATTGTTTCGGTTGTCGTTTCTACGTATTGCTTTGGTTGGTATCACACCCTCAGTCCTATAACTCATTTGATTACCGTTTATAGGTAACTTTGCCTTGCGTGTGCAGTACCTTATTATCAAGTCATTACTCTGACGGCTAAATATTATGTATTAAAAGAGTTAAACAACATCACCATCATCATTATGATTCAAATCCTTTCCGTCGACAAGGGAAAAAATGCAGAGTACGCAAATGTATTATGGAGAAACGTTAAAACATTTAATGGGAAAAATGACGAAAAATATTGCTTGAAATAAAAGAATAAGCCTGTCAGACAAAAACACTCTTTTTTGGGGAGAAGATAAACGATATCTTTTCCAAACTGACAGATTCAAATTTCAAAAATATGAATACTCTAGAAAATTGAGTGTTGCAGTAAACCGTATGTGTGTAGGTGCAGTTATAAAAGTAATTATGAGGTGTGTATGTGTAGACAACAGTTTTTAGTAATAATATGAAGTTTACGTATTAAATATTTTTTCAGCGACAAAAAGAAATAAGTTGTGAAAGTAAGGTGCAGGGTTTCAATCATCAGGATTTAGTCATTTAAAATGTATCGGTAGATGTCTGTCAGTCATGTAGTTATAACACTAAAGAATTTCTTCAGAAGATCTAAAGCTGCGTTGGTTCCTTCACCATTATCTGCAAAATTCTTATTCACTGACACTGACACCCCCTCGTATGTACATACATACACATACATGCAGTATCAGTAGTTGATAAGACAAAGTCGTAGAAATAAAAATCACATTACTTGCGACGGCTGACTTAAACACTGCTCTCGTTTGCGTAACCTTCTCTACATGAAATTGTATTGTGCATCTACACTATATACTTATGAAGTTTCCTCTTAAATACATTATGTTTCAACCATGTATATTTTACGTTTGGTAATGACGGTGGTGGCGGCGGCGTCGGTGTTGGTTGGTAGTTGGTACTGTTGTTATTATTGTATCATCATCTTGTTGACTGTTGTAAAAGTAATAAATCATGAGATCATTTCCACTGCATGCATTTTCATCTGACTGGGTTCGTTTGGTTCAACCTCCGAAAAACTGATTTGCAGAGGATAAGCCAAAATTGTAGGTTGATGTGATGTGTGTAGCGTGTACATTTTACTCGGGTAACCAGACAAGTTAAAAGTATGACGATATGCAGGAAAGACGCTATGCGAGAAGAGGAAATAAAGGGGAGCCGTGAGCGAAAAGCACTTTTCTTGTTGTGGTTCGCCGTCTCCGTCCATGATTCCGGTGTGCTGAGCGTACTTGTTTGGCTATGATAAAGTGACTACTACTAAACTAAACTGCTGCCGTTGCTGAAGCATGATCATCGTCAGCAGCATCAATAGCAACAACATCGTCATCACCGGCAGCAGCCCTAGCATAATATTATCATCATCGTCCTCCTCGTCATCATCAAAAGCAGCAGCAGTATTGATGATAAATGATGGATTACTGTTGAAAATTACTTTTGAGCCACCCTGACTTAGTAATTAAGTTGTTGCCTTTCCTTCCTTTTTCAGTCAACACTGAGGCAGAATATGCCTTTCCAGGCTGGTATATATACATACTTATTAAATAAAAAAATATACGTTAGAAAACTATCTTACATCAAACCTTTTGGTATTAAATATTGCATCTTAAGAATCCCAACCTCACACGACACATACAGCCCAGCACGTTTTTGACAAATCGCTATGATGCTTCAATTATTACATTAAAGCAGTGTGAAATTTGAAATAGAAGGATATATAAAGCAATTCCAAGAAACGTTTAAAACTTTGACTTTAGGTTTATAAAATTTTGATGGTGAGCACCTAGGTACAAACTAGTCATAAAGAAGATGTGAAAAGTATCAGTTAATTTAACCTACCTATCTGCATAGTACAAACAAGATGGATTGAATTTAAAGTACTTTTCTAGTTTAGAACAGCAAGGAGGCAAGTTTTAGAAACCATCATCAATTTTACTGCTGCGCCAGAAGAAAAAAAATGTTTGCCTATCACTACAGTACAGTAAATATATAAACACATATCTTATTATTACATCACCATCACGGGCGACAAAGTATAGTTAAGATTTTGTAGGTGTTGGCTGTGGCAAAGGCAAGTAAAGTGAGCAGAGCAGTGGTGCATGATCTATCCTTTTGTCTTCACTTCACCCTCAGCTTTTTTTTGCTTATCCAGGGAGAAACTACGACGATGACAACTTTCCTGCTAAACAGCAATGCTTGCTGAGAAACAATGGAAAATTAATAAATACTACAAAATACATTATTTCGCATTCAACATAATATGAAAATATAAATAGGGAAAGGCTTTTCTATCATTATATGACCTTTTATATGGCACAGAAAATAGTATAAGACGATGGCATGCCGCTCTATATCATTATGGATTCAAAAGCAGGCAAGTGCAGAGGTGGCAGTAATGATAGTAGGTGGTTCGCCTAGTGCAAAAAGGTCAGTCGAGTGTGTAATTCAAGACAGGCTTGAATAACTTTTCTGACATTGCCTTGCATAAAGTAAGTATGTAGCGTGCTTACGATGACGCCTTTGCTTTCTGTGTGTATCGTGTGCGTTGAGTTGATCGTATGAATACTTGCACTGACTCTCCCTCTCGCACATGGACTTTCTGAGAGTGAGTGTGTGTGAGAGGAACGGAAGAGAAATAGGCAAAGTAAGCAGTTTTCTTCCTTCTTGCTTTATTACTACTGCCATACTGCTACCATGTTCCCCTCTGCAACCAACATCAACCATTCTCCAACCAAGTATCAGTAATAGTGCTTGCGATATGATTACTAAAATGTTGCTCGAGGTAAAGTGCTTCCAGTACACAAGGGCTACTAACACTCTTTAGTTAGTTTGAAGGAGACTCAAGTCTCGTCCTTTTTTACCACATTTTTTATTGTAGAACCTTTACCAGTTTTGATGATTTTCTCCCTCTATATTCTTATACAGCTATAACACTTTGATAGTATGGATGGAGGCGTCGAGCATGATTGCAAACTTATAACGTATATACGTAGGTATAAGGCATGGTATTCACGAAGAAAAGTACCTTCATGAACGTTACTACATAACGTTATTATTATAAGTGTTTCCGTTTCACTGCCGTAAAAGCTGAATCACATTTATCATCAAAGCTCCATTGCACATTAGATACAGGTTGTGGTATTAAATGCAAAATAAGCTGTGTCTGTTTTCTCTCTAATAATGTATATATGTATATCTGAGATAGAGAGGCCTTCTGTTCTGTACCAGCGTGAGTATCAGGTTTGGTAGAAAAACACCAAGGAGAATTAAAAGGAGAGATATAATAGCTCTCAGGTTTAGCTTATTTTTTACCTGCTCCCTGGATCGTTTTACAGTAGCAGTGGCAGAGGTGGTGGCTGTCGTCCCATTTTCCATTCAGTAGTACGTCCAGCTTTTCTGCTATATAGTTGAATAAAAGTGAAGCAATATGGGCAGTTACAGAGGACAAGAGGCAGTAAAAAATTCCTTTTGTTAAGCTGATAAGTTCCCATTTTCACAATAAGATATCTTACTCATCATCATCACTCCTCTGTTATTATTGGAGATTACTCGATCCTTTTTATGATGATTAGAAATGAATGGAAGGAAAGAAACTAGGAAGACAGACAGAGAGAGAGAGAGAGGAAAGAATGTGTAATGGGTCGCTCGTTTCCTTGCAAGCAAAATTGGATAATGAGTTTTTGGGTGTGTCCATGTTAAAAGCTAAAATAGAATTTTACCATTATACAATTTACAGCTAACAATGCCTCCCAAAAAAATACCCGGTATAAAACTTAGCGTTGATGTAAGCCTTCTGTCGTGGCACTAGTTCGTTTGGTATTTGGTATGGTGCCTGCTTGAGATATTTATGTATATTGAAAAGGGATGATAAATATGAATGAGTTACCTGCCCTGCTTGGCCAAAAACGATTTGTGTGCATAAAACGTGAACAGAATTATCTCCTTTCTCCTAGAAATGGTGACTGTAAACCATCAAACCTATAAATATTCTGGTGCGATACGACGTGCTATGTACTTCTGTAGAAAGTGAAACATGGAAGTTTCAACTGCAGCTTTAACAACTTCTCCATTATTTTCAGACTAGCGTTTTATGTTCGTCTCAAAATTATAGGTTTTTGGTTGCAATGTAGGCTTTCGCGTTTTAGAAGCAATATTCTCATCTTTTGTATGCTTGTTTCTGTCAAATTACTACTTCGGGTCTAAAAGTGTTTTTTAGAGGTGAACTGTATGAAAAGTGACAATAATTCATTTTTATCACAATATGATTTACATCCCCATATCGCATTATGTTTTTTATTTGTATAAATAACACTGAACACTGTATTCCAATAACTTTAGCGCAATTTGACTTTTTATTGAATTATAACAAGCAATTTGAGCTGCTGTATCATTTCATGAAAGTACAGTTAATTTACATATGTAATAATATATAAAGTAACTTAAAATGCATGATAATTTTTTGCCAATTTATAGATTCTATACTGTAGGTCGTCTGACAATATCATCTTTGACTACCACACCATTTCGGGTGATGGTTTGTCGGATATAACCAGGACCCACGATTTGTTTCACCACTTGACCCTGTTGATTGTCGACAACCTGTTCGGTTGCGTCACCGACCCTGTGTACTTCCAGCAATAAGTCCTTGGTAGGTATTGGAGCAGGTGCTGCAAGTACCTGATGTTGGGTCAAGACCTGAATAAAAGAAATTGAAAATTAGATGATAAGTTTTAAAATGTTGATCCAACCAAGATTAAAAACTTAAAGAGACTTTGTAAATTTCTGTTTACCAGCACCGCAACCATTGCTATTAACCCAGCGGAAACCAAGAGTTTAGCCATAATTACAATATAAATGCTTCTCAAAGAACTCAAATAACTCTAGAATATTAGTGAAACAACTTGGCTTAGGTGACTGGGTAGTTTTATTTCCTTACAAAAGCAATCTGAGCTTGAAATGAAGAGCTGCTAAGCACGAGTATATGCGATGATAATGATGAGATATTTTTGTTTTCGGCATGGCTTTAAATAAAAAACTCATTTATATTTCAAATGCCATTAGCTGTTCGTTACACAGACTGTAATTAAGTTGTAGGCAATTAGCGTTAAGCCATTTACTTCCGATCGTCATTCTTAGATAAGCGTTAATCATTCGATGATTGATAGTGGGGGAAATTCCATAGGTCTCTTTCTCTTCCGATAGATATAAAATTTGTATTGAATAATACATGAACATACAATTACCTTATCTTTAAGTTTTGGGGTTTCTGAGTCACAGTTACACTTACTTATAGGTATCATATCTACTAGATTTACTAAGAGTGCTCTAACGTTATAACCGTGGATTCATTTCAGTCAGGTGGGGTACGTTCGTGGCGTGCTGATGGCAGTGCAGTGCGGTGGATTGGTTGAATGTATACTATTGAGAGCAGAGGTTATCTTGACCGTATGCCTATTGTCTATCAGTGCAGTGATTTGCCAAGCCAAAAAAAGAGAAGACGAACTATTGAGATTACTTTTTGTTTTGTGGATGCAGTTGGTTGGCATTACTTGGTTTTACTATATAAGTTTGTCGTCTTATTTCTGTATTATGTACAGTGTGTGTACACAGTGGAAGGTAAATATTTCCACTTTTCCACTTAATATGACTTGAATCGGGTGTGTATATAAACATATCGACATAAGAAGGGGAAAACAACGAGAAATGGAGAGATGGAAAGAGAGAGAGAGAGAAAGAGACTAGAGAAAATACGCCACCAAGTTCTTTAACCGCTTCTTTCATTTCCTTCCAAACTACAAAGCAACTTATTTGTATCCTCCTTTCTCATCAACACTACGATCAGCATCATCATCATCAACACCATCATTAGATTCTCTAGCTTTGGCTTGTTGCCTGCGGAGAATCACCATCATCATTATCAGCAACATCACCATCAGAGTTTCGGACGGATATTAGAACTGCTCTTTGGACCAACACACACATAAGCAGACAGACATCGAGATACACAAAACGTATCTCCCTCTAAACGCAGTCACGATTGAAATCACTGCTGAAGTTCATCTCGATCTTTCCCTCTCACTCTCTTCATCCTTCCCAAAAGCAAAATAACGTGATTTTCGTATATTATACAACAACACTGTAAGGAAAATGCCACACCGCACCAATTTCATGCCACCACCACCACCAACAGAAGTACAATATACATAATAACAAAATATCTCTTGGCTCTGCTTGTTACTTTGTATATAAGGTCATATCAGGAGTAAGAGTAAGCACATACGGCTCTTTCCTACCAGCGTTATATACATATGCCAATATGGTTGAGTCAATGCTTGAAGTACAAGTCTACCAGAATTTTCGTTCTTCCCTTTCCCCGGTTTCTCTTCCTGTTTTTCTCACTCAGCAGCAGCAGCAGTCAGAGAAAATCCTCAGCTCGTTTGCTATTACAACAAGCAAAAATTCCATTGCTTTAATGCTTGCCCTATCATCGTATAGATTTTCCATTCATTTCAGTTTAGACGTTGAAAACCTAATCTCGAATCTTGTTGAGATGGCCAAACAAAACCGAAATCAGCAATAATGGCAAGATGATGCTCGAAAACCGTTCCAACTAAAATCCACATGAGCATGTATGCGTCTGTTTTCAACGTATAAAAACATGTAATCGGGGAAAACACACAGGCAGAGACTATCTTGATCATTGTGCCACCCACTCATTCTTTCTGTTGGTTGATCTAAACCATTGCCCCTATATGGGCAAACAGTTCACTTCCTTGGCCCCACTATCGCAGTCTCATATACTCACAAAATCTATTATTTGGTAACATCATTGAATATGCATTTGTAGGGCTAAAAGGGCAAAATCTTGGGATGCAAAATGCTTACAAGCTAATATCTCCATTATCTGCATAGCAGTGAGTGTAATGCATGTAACGTTTTATGCATGTGTAAGCAAATAATGGAAAGTACATACACCAAGTAATACCAACCAACAGAATAAACAGGAACGTTTCGATGAATTTTCCCTCTGATCAGATCAGGCCTTGAGTTTGAAGTTTGAACAAATAAGACCGAACAATATGTACTCAACTTACTAAAATATTACTGAACGGTTATCCATTTTAAGTATCTTATTTTTAATAGAACCGAAGAACAGATATAAATCGTCACAAGGATAAAGAACTTGTTTAACTGATGCGAGCCAGTGTATCCGTGAGATTAACGTTGGAAAGAAAAATTGCAGGCGGTAATACGGAATTTAAAAATATTATAGTGGGTGGAATGATTTTAAACACAGATAATATGTATACTGTCTGCCATCGTATCGTCATGCTTATAAGCTTAGTCGATAATGATGCAGTAGAGCACTAATATCTATTTGTCGGGAATCCAATTTTCTTCAGCAGCATTTGTATTACAGTATTTGAAGCAACTTACTAAGTTTGTATTTAACTTGGGTTAAAGAAAATGTACATATAAAAAAGGTTCGTAACTTTCATCTCAATCACATTTTTTCTTACTAACTTATCAACGTCCACTACCGCTAACTCACCATCATAAAAGCAACCATGTGCACCGCATATAGTGAAAGTAAGGCAGCTTGTGCTTTTCTTTATTCTTGCACACAGTATTCTTTTAACCGGTATCGTTTGTTTTTTTCTTTTTCCCAGAAAAAAATTCAACTACAAAGGTTGGGAAGAGAGAAAGCAATATCCTGTGTAAAAATTAAGTCGGGAAGAGAAGAAGAATACAATATGCACATAACAAGTTACAATTAGTAGCACTACTTAAGTAAAACTTTTTGGACAAGTTGGAGCTTGGTTAAACCTCCGTAAATTGGTTATACATGTAATTTTTGTGTGTTTACTATACCTAATCTAATATTCGTGATTTTGAGGAATGAAAACATGGGTACTTTCTCCGCATCTTTCAAGTAGACTTTTCATGCGTCTTCTAGCATCGAATGACTCTAATGTTTATATTACTTGAGAATAAAGCTTTCAGATGTTTTTCATCTTTATTAATTCCTTTCGCTATAGTTTAGTTGGAGCGGTAGGTAGCTCTACCACCCATCTAGATTTAATATCGTTCGTTGTTTACCCAGGAACTATAGGGCCAGGTAGGTGATGTACAGTGTCAGTGGCGACGCTGGTGGTTGCTTTCGCTTCCCAAAGTATTTCCTTTTCGCCTTTGTAGGGAAAACCAAGTTGCCTGCACAGTGAACCAGAAAAGCAGTAAGTAAGCGTATGTGTATTTGCATATTGGTGGTTTTTATAATGTAGATCCTTAACATGTCGAGTTTTGTAATAAAAGAAGCCATGCCAAAGGACAAGGTTGATTTCGCTCAAAACTTTTCCTAAATTTTAGGAAATACAACAAAGTTGTGTTGTGGTGACGGTGTTGGTTATGGTTGTAATAGTGTAGCAGTCCGTAAGTTGGTGATGTACCTGCGTTAGAAAGTCAGGATATTAGAAATTTCACACAACTTCAAAAACTTTTTTCAAACCGTTCATTCAAGCAGAGAACTTGATCTAGAAGCACAGCAATCGGGGAATATAGTGGAAACGGGCGATCATCGTTATCCGCTTCATACACAAGTTGACGAGGTAGAAGTGGATTTGCCAGTATGACGCATTGTTACGCTATTAATAAGCATAGCACATTTTTTCGGATTTTAATATCACATTTGGCTTTCTCCTCAGATAAGCTGCATCTCAGTACCACACACATTACATATGCATGCAAAAGTTATGTCTCTGTTGAAAGATTTCGAAATCTATACACCGTTAAAACGGTTAATCCAACTTTGTGGGGAAAATGATAAGTTTTAAAAGCTTGTTGATAGTTTACGTACACATGCAACTATTTGACAAAAAAATCTAAAAGTCATGGGTTATATTTAACGGTCTTGCAAATCATGATCATCAAAATGCTGTATATAGAATTGGAGTTAGCATTGAGAAGTTAGAACGCTCACAAGGAACCAGCGCATCACGATCACGTTTTGAAGGTAGTAATACCACACGCCTTCACGGCTTTGAGTAAAACGAAATCGATAAGCGTAGACTCTTCCAGTATTATAATTTCACTGTTAAAAATACAACTTATAGAAAGTAAAGCAGTAAAGTCATAATATTACGTTATCAATTTATTTTTGCATATATGCGATATTTCGATCTCTACTCCTATCAGCTAATGTACACATATTAGAAATTGGGAACCTCATGACAAACAATATAATGACGAATCTGATCTTAGTGTGTGTGTGTGTGTGTTCTTTTTACTGATGTAAGCTCAAAAATAGTTCCTTTATCATCTCTGATCTTGCTTTGCGTAAAATAGACCCTAAACAATACAAAACACGTCGATGAAAACTAGATATTGTCCGGTGATACGCAACAACGCAACATTATTAATTCAGCACTTTAGGTCATTTTGTTTTGTGCAGAGAGAAACTTCTATTCCATCTGTGAACAAAAGCAGCGTATAACTATGAAATTTGCTCTATAGATAGTTGATAGCACTATTATCATTCTCTATCATCAAATTGCATTGAATTGTGGAGTATTGAGAGACAACGTTAAATTATCTATGAAATGGACCACGTCACGTAATTTTATACGGCCATTCGTTGTTCTCTTTATGTTTGAAACTGTGCATTGCACATTATGGAAAACATGTCGGACTTTATTCATACAAAATATAATGCTTGTGGGAAAGTAGGAGCAGATCAATGAAAGGAATCATTTCCATTGTTATCCTGATTAATTGCCCATTGTTTGCATCATTTTGATTTTGATGGCTTATTTGTATGATCCTATTGTGATTGCAAGCCGTCATAAATGGAGCGTTCACGAGGACTCAACTGAACGAACAAAAAACTCAAAATTAAAATTCTCTACGGCGAGCTTCAATTCAAATAGATGTAAAATGGAGATGACCGATTTGAAATATGTCCGGCTCCTTTAAGCAATTCATCATTCTTTGTATTAAATACTCTTGTAAGGATACTCGGCTAATTTAAATACAGTTGTTGTTGCTCTTGATGTTACACATTAATTATTTGGAATGGTTTTCACGAAGACAAGGACAGGTAAAGATAATAAAAACGATGATAATGACCAAGGATATTATATTATACTTGCTACAGTAAAAGTTTCAACGCCTTCTCGTATCACATCATATCAAACATATTACATGTGTATAACTTCCACAAAATTGACATGTAACCTAAAGGCATCACTCTTTCCACTCTCTTTTCCCGTTTCCTCTCGTGATACTCAAAGTGTATCATCAGCCCAATCTTTTTTGTTTACGATTTTCCTAACTTTTGAGCATAGCAAGCAGAGTGAGTGCTTCAAAATGAAACATTTGCGTGTTCAAGATAATTACTCCGAGCTATTTAAGTTTATCTGAAATTAAATCAAAGTTTGCTCAGGGCGAAGAGATTTTATGCATCCATATTACAAAAGGAAAAATATTACAAAAACGGTGGTACATAGATGTTGTCTTCTTGCGAAACAGTCGACCATATCATGTTTTTCTTCTTTAAAGGTTGCACATACTTGTGAATAATTCGTTTTTTGTTGTTTTCTGTCAACCGCAGAAAAAAATTCATAATATTATACGTATAAAAGGACACATTGGTGGGTTGACTATTATACCCATAGCTAATTGAAGTGTCTGCCTGTCTTCGCAACTTTTTAACATGCAAAGCTACTAAACATTTAAAGTCAAGATAATGTACCTATCACAAAGTTTGTAAAGATTAAAATAGGACTGGGTGGCCTCCCTATACAAAATGCTACAAAGTTTTTATCGCAGAAAGAAGATACATGGCAAATACATTCCTTCAACTTACAGCTTTATACATAGATCTCTCAGGAGGAATCACTTTCACACAGTTCACCAGCCATGAAGGATGCCTATATTTATTAAAAATTACAACAGGGCTTCTCCAGGAAGCAATAGGAAGAGAAACTAGTCCTGAAAATGTGTATGTGACAAACTTTATGCTCATTTAAAGATCGATAATAGTAAAGGAAATCCAACAATTTTGTATCAATCGATGATAAGATGGTGTGGTATACAAAAAGTAGCAAATACGAAACTTTCTGCCTGTCTGGTCTGGTCTTCTTGATATTAAGATTCTCATTAAATGCATGTGTACTGCGGACAGATTTTCTGAGAAGGAAACCCTGGTAGAAAAAAAGTTGTGCTTCCTTCTTCTCCCTTCTCCTTGCGTATTCTCCTTCTGGTCCTGGTGAAACTTTGAAACGACAAAAGATGTGAAATACTTCAAATGAGAAAAGAGGAAGTAAGCAAAATACACATTAAAAGCAAGTGTGTTGGAGAGAGACAGAGAGAGAGAGAGAGAGAGAGAGAAGAGTAAAAAAGGAAAGATCCTTAATACTATATGAGAAACCGTGAAAAGAGTCAAGTTTACTATTTAGTTTCATTCACTGTTTTATAGTATACACGAATGGCAGCCACAGCAGTACTACCGTCAAAGGAGTTGTTGGAGTTGCTGATAAGGACGATATGTTATGCGTTATGTGGCACAGTGGAACATCCTTTTTCTTTCTTCTTCTTACAAAATACAAAGACAGAAAGTAGCTGTAAGTAGTAGCGGTGGTGGTGGTGGTAGTAGTCTGTGCATACGGTAATATTTCTTAATTATCAAAAGCTATTTGTCGTAAGCCATAAATAATAAAATTAAGACTCAATATTTATGAGCCAATTTTGTTCTTAATGTGTTTCCACACAGATTTACACTGACACCGTTGGCCCCTGAGATGTTCCTATTCATATTCATCAAGAGCCAAACAACATGCTATTCATGTAAGCATGATTATACGCTCCTCCGGAAAAAAATCTCTATTGCTTTTCCACTGCTGGTCTTATGGTCTTTTCGTAAAGATTTCAGTCTTTATTATTGTTATATGTATACTATTAAATTCTTAGTTCTGTAAGGTATTTTGGTGCACAACAAAGATTGAATCAGAGAAATTATACATTCTACTTTGTTTCTTTCTTCACTAGATATAAGACAGAACGATGTACGCAGGCTGTACACTATGTGCACATAAAGTAAGAGGTATATGTGCAGTAGACAACCTCTTTGTATTGTTTTTGTACTGTCTTTGTACCATACCACATCTGTGATTCTGCTTCTGTGTTTTTCATCTTCTTCTTCATTCAAGTTGAAGCTCTATTTCGCTCACAGCAAAAGTATATAATCTCATTTTGTCTCTTTGTGTGTTTTGTTTTTGTGGGGATACGCTCAGTGTCCGTATGTGCATGAACTGCCTTTTTGCTTTTTACAAGATTCTTTTTTCTTTGAGGTAAACTCCCTTCCTGTACTGTGAACTCCTCGTCTGAAAAGAATGCCTGTGTCCTATGCATGAGCACATCTAACGACGCCTCAGTTTCAAATCACAAAAAGTGCTCAGGCCTTTCACACAACACAATGTACATAATACACATTCTTTGAATGAGGTGATCATTCTTTCTCTGTGTATGTATATACAGCATAATAACATGATTATTACGATGCCTCATGTGTATATTCATAAGGATCTCTTTATTGCATTTAACTTCGTAATAAAATGTAACACCTCAAGTTCACACTTCTTGGAATTACTCGAATAAGTACCTACACGATGATGAACAACAAAGGGTTTCTCACAACGAGCCAGGAAGGAAACCTGCTGTTGGCAGACAAGACAGCACAGATGTCGAGCAAAAAGTAAGACACTCTAAAGTAGTAAATTACTTTTTATTTACATACATATTATAACCAAGAAAGCTTCAAGATTTACCTTTTAGCATTCTACTATCATCCTACACACAGTTCAACATTCATCAAAAAGAACAAATATAATTTCTGGAATTTACATAAATGCACATTTATCTATGTGAGCAAAAATAAAACTGCAGCATGATACAATTATGTATATCTCTCATTGTGCGTAGCTATTTTGATTCAGTAAGATCATTGTCAATGTTAAATTGTAGGTTTAGAGTAGGGATGTAGTAAGATCGTCATAGACTATAAGCTCAAAATATGTTTCAGCGTTAAATTTTGAGTATGAACTTATTAGTACGATGTTTCAAGAATTCATTTTATTAGAAAAACAGTCGATTTTTCTACGGTTCAATTTAATTAAGTTGTCAATAAAATGCGCAAAAATATGTAATATGTGCGTATGTGAATATTTTGATGAAAAGCCCATGTAACCGAACAGCATATTTTCTATATTTCTGTATTGGTACGTATTTAGATTATGAATGTTGAATGGGTAATACAACGCATTAAGAAGAATGATGATGTATGTCTTTATGAGCACACAACGCACTTGATCATATCATACCATTTAACGCAATCATACTTCCTTCTTACGAAGCTTGGCTGGTTCCCAGAAAATCAGATACGTCGTATTCGCACTATGTCATGGCGCTGCAAGGTGAATACCGAAAATAATTACACAGGTATAAACACAACGTAACCACAGCCCATCTTAATTCTGCACATTAATTACAAGGCATGTGCGTGAAATACCTCAAAGGCATACTTCGTTTTATGACTTTGTTTATGAATCCCTACTGTAACTGGACCCATAAACGGGAAGATCATACACCGTTTCTAACGCACATTTTCATAAAAAGCGAAGCTTATGTTGTTTTCTAATCCTTTTGGTTGAAACTCAAACTAAAGACCAAGGCATGTACCACACAACACACCAAAAATACCAAGCCACACACCATCATATTGACATATAGTATTGTTATTATTCCCACTTCTACTAAACCAGGGTTTTACGTCATCCAATAAAGCAACTTTAGCTCGCAATAACACTAAATATAGTACAGATGCTTGACATTTTTGGATAACTAACGTCTAGCAAACATGAGACCTGAATGGTGGAAAAAGTCGCTGGTCCGCTGTTTTCCACGCACCCTTCACATAATCACAAACTCAAGTCACTAAATATTAGCTATTTCATTCATACACGCATAACAGTTGACTTGTTGGCTTGTTTTGTTTCTATATATTTCACTGAAATGAGGTTTGAGCTAACGAATGCGTAAACTTTTCTTCGTATGTATTTTGAATTGGCTTATTGCACTCCCAACAAAGTATGTAATTACTACTTTCCAGTGAAGCATACATATATAAACACGAGGTATCTAGTAGGGGAGGGGCAGACGTGGGGTGGTTTGGTTTCATGGGCACCGAGGAATGCAGAGCAAAAAGTGTACATTATTTTCTGATGGGATGTTTGTTTAGACGCACAACTAAGCATTTTATATATACCAAGCAAAACAGGTCAAACTCTTAGCATTTCAAGTTCCTCATATTTATAAATATGACATGACACTCTAATGGATAAGGGTAAACAAGTTGTGTGCTCGAAGCATGCAATCCGATAGTCCCGATAGTCAAGGTTCCTTCAGCAAACCCTTGTGATGTATGCATAAGGCTGAGTTTTATTGAGCATACCGAAAAATTATACTAGGGCCTTTTAATGAGTTAATTAGACTAAAATCCTTCCTCAATAAAAATATTTTAGATTATAAGTAAGTTATCATACCACTCCTTACTAAAAATATACACCTGCCTAAACAACAGCGCTCCGAAGTATTTGTGGAATGCTATTTTTTAATAAAACATGCATCCCCAACATACAGTTTGCTTTAAATGCGGTCGGTGGTATTTTTTTGGAAGTAACGTAGAT